>KV751352.1:5411895-5422566 GCA_001698575.1 Mola mola
TAAACCCCAAGCAGGGAAAGAAGTACAGTGGAGTTTATCTTCACCTTCCAGCTTTAACAATGATGAACACGTAAATACATCAATCATTATAGTGTCATAATATATGTTATGGGCCTTTGACAAGTACGTGACTTTTACTTGCAAGGAATTATTTCTACTCAATCGTAAGTACTCATTCACTGAATTGAAAAAAAAGTACTACGTTATTCCGAGTTATTCCACCCCCTAAACCAACAGCTGCATCTAGTCAGTGGAAAGAAAAGAGTTGGATTCACTGGAAGTCCATCATTTTCTTCTTTTCCTTTTAATTTTTTCCCCTTTTTTTGCATGGGTGCGGTGGTGGTGGTGAGGTTAGGCGGAAGAAAGAGGCGGGGCGGTTATGGCTGCGCGCGCCACCGGCAGACAGACAGTCAAGCGCGAAAGACACACAGCTCATCCGCTCGCCCTCTCATTGACGTCAGTCCACGATCACGTGAACAAGCGAGGGCCAATCAGTGCGGCTCTGCCGGAGAGTGCTGGCTACTTCACACCGAGAGACGGGAGAAGACAGGATAAAAGGAAACCGTGGCCGTGAGCGTGCAGTGACCACAAAACTCAAAGGAGGATAAGGGATTCGCCGCCATTGGTTATTACGCTCGTTCTCTCCTTCTTCCCATGCGCTCCCCGCAGTGGAATATTTTGTTTTGCGCCCGGGCGGACAGAATAGAAAAAAAACATTGTGCTGGAAGGAGGATTGTGGATTGTTTGCACTGTATCTTAAAAAAGCATTGCTCTGTCTTTATAACTTGTTTGGTGGCGTTTTTGCGCGTACAGTTACCGAGGTCGTGTAATTGCGGTTTGATTGGATTGGTAACCCCCCCCTCCCACTCGATCCGAACGACTTATTATTTTTTTAATGTTAATGTAGGATTCTTGTTCTACTGCGACGCGTTCCTCCACTAACTGTCAGTAGCATTTGGAAACAATAAAGTGCTGGACTATTGAACTATGGATTTCAACAGTAGCAGCAGTGGTGGCGGAGGCAACGAGCTGCACAATAACCAGTTTTATCAGTGCGAGGAGAACAAGCCTCTATTGGGAGAGATGTCGGAGGGGAATAAAAATGCCAAGCTCGGCGCGGGGCCGTGTAAGAGATCCCTGCACCTCTGCGGCAGCAGCGGGATGCGCTACAAGCTGCTCCATGAGGGGGACATTCAGGTGTGCGTTGTCAAGCACCCCCGCACCTTCCTCAGCAAGATCCTCACATACAAATTCTTGCGGAGATGGGAGCCGCACCACCTCACGCTCACCGACAGCAGTCTGACGTCGGCCACCGTGAGTCGCTTTCTAGCCTCCTTTGTTTGTGTGTGTGTGTGTGTGTGTGTGTGTGTTGTGGGTGGGTGGGTGCGGGGTGGCTGGCAGCTGCGTGAAATTACGCTCAGTCTGTTGTTGACGCAGTTTACAAGAAGTCATTCCTATCATAGCTCTTTTCTGTTAATAATGTCGACCTGCACCGCACACCCACTCCTCTCCATCGCTTCCGTGTTCAACTCAACTTCAGCCTACCTGTGACCTCGTATCCGATTCTCACGATGGGGATGCAGGGAACGCACTGGTTGCCCTGACGTGGGAGTTTCTGAAGTGGATGTGTGTATGTTTGTGGGAAGTATCATTATTAGTAACACGGATTAAAGTTTTAATATAAACAATCTTTTTGCATTGTTACCTGTTACATGACAGTTGAAACCAACAGGGATGTTTTAATAATTCTATAAGCAATTGGTATACAGTGTACCGTACATATCATTAGGAATATCACTACCATGTGCATGGATATTTGAACTGAGGGTAGAGTGACAAAGACAGAGAAATCAACTGAAAAGCTTTAGGGTAGCAACAATGTCAACAATATTTCTGTATTGAGGATATCAGGATTTACTACATCCCTGAAAAATACATTCATGGACTGTCACTGTCGATGGAAGTTCAGGTGAAATTACTTGATCCCTAAATTATTTTTGGCACTTTACAGCAAAACAGTCCTGCAGCATTCTCCCAAAATGGGAACCAACCTGAACCAAACCAAACTTAAAAGAATTCCAGGTTAAGGTCAAATTGAAATAAATAAATAAAATTACATTTTTAGCTATTAGCTACAGTTAGCGACAGTGAAGATTTTGTCTTATGGATTACACTGGCTCAGCCATTTTTTTGCATTTTGTGTGAGTATTTCAAGAGGAAAACCAAAGAGGAGATTTATGGATGTGGTAAGAGAGGATATTCACATAGTTGGTGTGACAGAAGAAGATGCGGAGGGCAGTGAAAGATGGAGGACGATGATTTGCTGTAGTGACTCCTTGAAAAAGCTAGGTAAAGCCGAAAGAGGAAGACGTGTGAGTATTTCATCAGCATGGAGATAAGAAGATAGTGACTGAATTTTGTTTTTGCGTGAACAGTTCCTTTAACACAAATTATTCTCATTATCATATATACTATAATGTCTCATGAACACTTTAATTATATATCAACAGCAGCCAGGGGGAATCATAGGCATCATGTTATTGTGAATAATTCAGCAGAACGCCAAAATAACAAAAGCCATTATTTCCCCTTCTGACATTTTCCACAAAGCCAGATCCACTGTTGTATCAACACACCTTGTTAGAGTACTAGACTAGACTGTTTGCTAGCAGCAGTTGTCAGCCGCCCCAACCCGTTTTACTTGCTTGTTTACGGGGATTTATGCCTTTTTAATCCATTACACTTAATCTAAATAATTTAGCAGAATTAATTGCAAACGTCAGTCTAAGAATAATTCTACAAGTTATGCAAGGATATCTATCTGTATTGGGAAAATGCATATCTGTGTTTTTAACACTGAAATAAAGCTTTTCATAAGAGCCCGATTAATCAAATCAAATATTTGTAACGAAGAGGCAGGGTGGCACAATATTTTACATATGAACTTAAATGACAGCAATGCACCTAATCAGTAACTTTGACTGGAAATGTGACATTAATCACCCCATCAGCTTCTGCAATGTGTCCTTTAAAACCAATTTTGATATTGTTTTGTATTCATAACATATAAACCAGCTCTGATATACTGATAGGCCAATATCAGCCAAGCCAAACGGATATATCAGTCTGGCTTTACTTTCCATAAAACGGTGTACATTTCCTTTTTATTTTTTTGTTAAGGAGAAAATAAAAACATCTTCTGTCTTAAAATAGTGGTTTGTAACTTCTGGGAATCAAGCATGTTGCTCAACTGAGAAACGGTCCGCTCCCCTCCTCTCTCTGTTTCTACTTCGTAGCGCTGCCCTGCCCTTTTAGATAGTTGTTTTGACATGTTGGTGCAGCTTCCTTGTCCTTCTGCTGCAGTTGAAAATTTGTTCCTTTTGTTGTACTTCCCTCATTGAAATTACTGTAAGTGGTGAGTTACCACCAAACTTAACCTTAAAGTGAAGTCAAAAAATAAATCTGCTGAAATGTGTATTGAGATTCATTTAACATTTCAATCAAATGGAGTTGCCTCCCTGCTATTAGCATACACTAGTTTATGATAATACTACCTGATGGCTGATTCCTTGGGGGTGTTGTAAAAAGTATGATCAGTTTCTTAGTGAGGTATGTTGAGCAGAAAGCTAGGGTTGTCAGTGTCACGAAGATGGCTCTCTTTGGCTATATCATCATGGTAAATAGTGCTTGGTCAGGAGCACGTTCCAAGTTTTGGCTTGGAATAGGCTAGTAACAGTTTTTCCCTTTCATTTCTTCTGGTCCTGGTGATATTTCTCTGTGAGATATAGGTTCTGGGTGGATGAAATTTGTTACATAGGCTACAGGTTCACAGAGTTGTATATTAAAGTACAGTATGTACAGTAATACCATCAAAAAGTATGTAGCACTAATTAGCTGCAACAGTGCAAATATGCATCTCAATCTGCTTGTTTTTCCCCCCACGCTAGCCAAAATTTTGGTGATGCAGAAGAACATTTTTGTTTTTGTTTTTTTTTCAGATAAGATTAAGATTTTATCACATCCAAACACAAAAATATGATTTTAAATAACACATTGCAGAAACAGATGTTGATGTTATTATTATTATTAACTTTCCAGTTAAGGTTACTGTTTTAGTCCACTGCTGTCATTGAAGTCACTAATAGTTCATTGTTAATCCGTAAAAATGATATGCCTTTGTTGCATATTTTTGTTACTAATATTTTAGGACCTAATTTGAGGGATTATTGTGAAAAATGTGTATGTATTTTAGATATATGAACTTTTATACTCCCTGATATTGGTATCAGCTCCAAAAATTTCATATCGGTCAGGCTCTAGTCATGACATTATGGAACTGTATATATCTTATATCACTACATACAGTATGTGGTAGGTTGCCTAACATTACTAGAACAAAAATAGCTAAAAATGGTGGTAGTAAGGTTCTACTTTACAAAATTTCACCATAGTCAAGGAGTTATAGCATCTCAGTATTTGCTTGCCAATCTATTTTCACTTGTTTTCATGGTGAACATTTGAACAAATTAAATTAAAAAAATTTAAATTTATTTTGAAATTGAAACTTTTACACAGAAGACACTTTGAGGATAAATTTGATATCCAATCGTAATGTAACAAATACTGTAAACAGTCACCAATACGCACTTTCTGTCACACAAGGGAAACTCCTGTTAAAATAAAAATCATTCTGTTATTAGACTTGTGAGTCTCTGTGACCACTTTTTCATGTCCAGATGATTCATCATTAACATTAACAAATTGATATCTATCAGATAAAAATCAACTTAATCTATATCCTTTAATCTCAGTTTGATGTTCCAGCCTCTGTAGTACGTTGTGATAATCAATAGTGTCAAATGCTTCAGTAAGTCCCTCATCTAATGCAGTGAGGAGGTCAGTTGTCCGCCAGACATGTACAATGGTAGGGCAATCACTGTTATGACTTGGTTTTTGCTCACTTCCTGCACCAGTGTCTCCACTTAAGAACTACTAAAGTTATTTTTGCATGTTGTGTACAGTCTTTTGGCATTTTCTCAACTTTAACCTTTCACAACTATCTATTTGTGACTTCTGTCTGTGTTTGTACACAGCCCGTCAGTCTCTTGCCCATTTAAGGGCATTTGCAATCCTTTACCTATGCTATTTAGGATAAACTGGCATGCGCTTTCAATTTACGAGGAGATTTCCATTCATCAGTATAAGAACACAGGTGCAAACATTTCTGCGGTTGAAGAATTGTTCATGAATGTGACATAGACTCTTCTTAATAACTTTCGTAAGAACATTTTAAGGACAAGTTTAAGAAAAAACAGGAAGATATAGGTTAATGACGCCCATTGGTTCCTTTTTCAGATATAAGTCTCATTTTAAGTACTGTGTGCTAATCTTAATGTTAGAAATCTCTAAGATTGGTTGGTATGGCTGTGTAAAACAAGGAAAATATACTTTATTGAAACTATTGTGCACACTCATGAAATCAGACTCTTGCATTAAGCAAAGATCTGAGTGATGACGCTCGCTGCCTTATTGATTTATGATTTTTAGAAAAGATTCTGCTTGGTCTCACTGTACTCTGGAAATGTTTATCTGCGAGTGACTAATAAGTGAAGGAAAAAACAGAAATAAAACAAAAGAAGCAAAACTTTTGAGAGGAAATGTAGAAATTCTATATGTATGACTGCTTTTGCCTGTCAAGGGAAATGTAGATTGTATTTAAGCTGCGTCATTCCATAAAGGAAGTGAGAAGTCAGAAAAATTCAGTGGCTGGGCGCTATGAAAGTCTTCACACCTTACTTAAAATGTAACTAATTCCACTTCCTGTAATATTTACATTCAAAGTTTGTTGATGTCACACTTTGCCATGTACACTCAACAAAAATCTAAACTTCCATGAATAGAAGTAAAAGATGTAAGTATTCAAACAAACGGTTTATTTCTCTATAATATGGTACTTTGTTGGTACAAACGTACTGTAGTCAGGTCAAGACCCCACTAAGGCAAACGAGCACTCAGCTAAACATCCCTGCGACAGTTTCTGACTGCTCAGAAATTGTGCATCTGTGCAACTATCTGGTTGGCTGATCTCAAACAATCTCTTAATACAAGATACCTGATGTGGCGGGCCTTGTTGCATCTTTGGCTCTGTGTTGCATGAAAGCACTCCACATTTAAAGGTCCAAGGCACACCTGTGGAATAATTATGCTCTTTAATCAGCATCTTCATACGTCTCACCTGCCAGGTGAATGGATTATTTTATCGAAGGTGCTCAGTGATATAAACTTTAACAAATTTATGTACCAATTTTGACAGAAATAAGCCTTTTGTTAGCATGTAGGAAATCTTACATCTTTTACTTTTATTCATTGAAATTGGGAGCAAAGGGAAAAGTATTATATTGGTAGTACTATTTGTAAGTGTAATATTTTTGTTGAGTGTAGTCGCCTGATTTAGTTAGGTTTTTGCATGCAGAGGTACAAAAGTTCAAATTGTAGTGGCCCCTTCTCTGTGCATGTGTTTAGCTTTGTTAGGTAATCCAACGGTCTCCTGGCTTCAGCTTCATATTTAATTGACAGGCATCCAATTTATTCCTAGTCCACGTGATAATTTATACCTTGAAGCTCCAAAGGTGAAGCGATGAAAAGCTCTGAGACATATTAACAATGTGGGTTCCACAGCAAATAACCCAGCAGACATAGTCAGAGCCCTAAATACCAACATCACTGGGTCTGGGTTTTAAGTTTGATGTCAGCTGAAATGCAAATGGCTTGGTGCCCATGTGTTTGCAGGGCCGAGGGATCCTGCAGCCATGCTTTAATACCGTGGATAGTGAAATGTCCTGATGTTCCATTGTAAACTTTATTTAGTGCTTTTTGTAATGAGTTAGACAAACCCAACCATAAATTTAGATATGGGGCTTTATTTTGAAAAAATAAAATATGTACTCATACAGCCTCTTGGGTGTCTTTTCAAGTTTAGGTTTTCATTCTCATTCTTTTATATTCTTCATCTTATTGTAGTTGATGAAAATTTTGCAGTTGGTCACAGGAGCAATCACTTGTTGTTTTTAGTGCATGTTCAAAATACTGTGATTGAAGCCACAAATTATGTTTTTTTTAGTCATTCTAACAGCAGGAAGCCTGAGAAAAAGTAAATGATCCAGATCTTCTCATCTTTCCTCTGGGTTAGAAATGTGAATCTATTTCTTTGATTAAGTAACTGTTGAATATAATATCCTGATGTTGTTCTGCCCTTGGTCTGCGACCGGCTCAACTTCTTTGTTTGACCATTTTCAATGTTTGTTATAATCAGTCCACACTCCCAGTCTAAGCAGACATTAAGGTTTCCTGTTTCACTATAACCAGGTCATCCAGCCTCTCTTTATACTGTACTCCCTAGTTTAAAAAAAATCATTTTGAGCTCAAAGAGGCTCTGTTGTCACAGAAATAGAGCAAAAAGTTGCCACAAATCTCATTGAAAATAAGCAATGTAGCATATTCAGAAATCATTGCTGAAGATCCACCTTGACTAAGGTAAAATCAGCCACAGCTAAACTTGAATTATAAATACCACCCCTTAATTTTATGGCATTATTCGACCACTGTATATAGTTTATTTTTTTTTTTTTTGCCGATTGATTGTCAAGTCCATTTAAATTGCTGCTACTGCAGTGAAAAGTGCTATGCTTATAAAATCGATTCTTACACTGGCATTTATCACAGATAATTAGGGATGTAATGAATCATTCATGAGTCATGATTCGTTGCCCAATTTCCTATTAAAGATTTAAGAAAAATTAGAAATGAAAAGGTAATTTTCTTCCTACAAATAGGATAAAAGACAATGCACACTTCCTTTTTTTTAGAAAATTAAAAAATGTGCCATCTTAAAGACATCTATTGGCAGAAACTGAAACATTCCTTATGTCCACTACTGTCTCAGAGAAAAATACAAATTAAAAATCCTTTTTAAATCCAAGACAGGTTCAAACAAATTAAAATAGAGAACCAAAATATTAATAGCTCTTCATTATCCATATAATGATTTGTTCATGATGAATGAAGAAGGCAGCACATGATCGATTTATTACGTGCAGAAGCAGGGTCAAATAATGCACAAAACACCCCTTTTTAAGGGAACGAGGACAGAGCCTGAAGCAGAAAGTCAGAGTTAACGGAGAAAGTTGATAACCATGTTCGTTCACACTCAAAATCTTTAACTAGAGATCAAGATTTGTCAAGCCAGCTCATACAAAGAAAGCGTGACTTGCTAAGTAGTACTCCCCACAGGTTCCCCACAATCCAAATTACTGTTTTGTATGGGTAGTGTTATTTTTGGATTGAAGTGTGGAGCTACTTCCATTTTACCAGTTCTTACACCCCTGCTCATTTTGGAAATGGTGGTCAAGGCTGCCAGGAGTTGAACATGTTTTTTTCTTGTATTATTATTGTTGCTCGACTCATTATTTTTCTTCGGAAATGATCTTTGTTTATTTTCCACTCTGGTCATTTTTAGCCTAGTTGTTGTTGATGTTTTGATCAGTTGCTAAGGTTTTCATATGATACTGATGTCATTCTGCGCATTTGCTGATTATTACCTCCGGTGTCCACATTGCAATATATCTTCATTTTTTTTTAAATTAAATGATTACAACAATCAAGTTATCAACATGGGTGTAGATCTGCTGGAGGGCAAAAAAACCACATTCTTCTGCTATTTTTCTCTGAGTGTGGAAAAAATATTTGTTGTTTGTGTTGAAAATTATATTCATTTTATAAGTATTTGATGATTAATTCACCATTACATGTCATGTAATAAAGCCAATATGAAATAGTTTGTGATTATTTTGTGGCCAACCTGTTTAACTTTACTAATGTATGCTGCATTCACAGTGCTTGAAGAACATAAAAACTAGCTTACGTATTTTTCCCTTGGTTTCTAAGCTTGACAGATAAGGTTTTTGTGTAGACAGAGAGAGGAGATAAGACAGTGCAGAGTACTGCCAGAAGTGTTTGTTTAGTGGAGCGTGAACCAATAGATATCAGATCATGATCAGGACAGTGGAGACATTAATCCCAGGTATAATTGTGTGTGGTCAAGTGTCATCCATTCCAATCCTTTTACAAAAATGCATTTTAATGCCAGGAATAAAGATGGCCGCTGTTGCTCTCTCTGCCTTCTACAAGGCATGTTTTTCTTGCAACTGTTGCTATATAAGTATAATAAGTGCTTGTAGGAGAATATTGGGTCTACCTTAATTAATAACTAAATTAATTGTCGAGAGCTTTGTTTGGGAATTGGCACTATATAAACAACCTTTACTTGTATTGACACACTCAATAGGGCTTCTAGAGGTTAAAAAGTGAAGTCGATATCTACAAACAGGGTCTGTCTTTTTACAGCAGCATTACAGTATGTCCAAACTTACAGGCTGTTTTTGTTTTTAGTGGACCTATTAGAATTAGAAAGACTGGACTCCTTAAGAAGACTTGGACGTGGGAAAAAAGTCAATGTTGTTTAATCAAGCAAGGGTTGGCATGGGAAGGTAGACAGTACAGGCTACAGTATAAAACTCGCAAGAAAATGTAATTATTTTTTCTTTATCCTTATTTACTCTTATTTTAAAAAAACAATTTGACCCCTCATACACTTAATTAGCTATGCAATCCAGAGTTTAGTATAAAACACGCACCTAAACTTTAAAAAAAAAAAAAAGGAGATTTCCACCAATCAGATTACCACAAAAACCACCTCAGCCTTTCGTGTTTACACAAAACTGTTCTCTCGCTGTCTGCTTCTCATGAGAGAGAGCTGTAATTTGTAAACTGTAATTAATTTCATGAATTCAAGTATCAAGACTCAAAGTTTGTCCTTGGGACCTTACTCTGAACCATGGTTTCACAGAAAATAGCAGTGTCAAATCAGAGCACCATCACCAAACAGCTAGTTCAACAAAAGTGCTCTGTATCTTCTACTGTGTGAAGGCCTACTTGATTGTTGACGATGTACTGCAGGTAGGCTGTATGTTTTCGTGTGATTAAGTCTCTAAATAGCAGCTTTATGTTAGTGTGATATCAATCACAGGCAACTCTGGCTACGTGGGTAGAGCAGGCCGTCCTCTAATCGGAAGATTGGTGGTTCAGTTCCTGACAAGTTAAAGTGAGCTTGTAAAATACATTGAACCCCAAATTGCACCCAGTGTGTTTCCTAATTTTCACTACTATCCATTGCTTCGAGAAGTCAAATATACTCAAAAAACACTTTATAAATGCAAGTCCATTCCATTTTCCTTTACTTCTTTGCCCCCTACTATCTGCCAACAGGAGGGTGCTTGTTGTTAACTCTGTGTGAAGCAAACACTTAGTGGCTTCAAAAGATTAACATGGAGGCTTCTTGTAAGCCAAATTTTGATCAGTGTTCATGACATCTCTGTTTTGGTAGTTTGTTTTGGATAACTTCTCTGTGTTACATACAGCACTTTGTTCTACAGGTGATCATTCACACATTATTCTTAAAACGATCACTATTTCCAGACAATAATCCATGAGACAGATAGTCTATGAAAAAGTCCAGCTCCTCTGGTCTTGCCCACAGCTCCTAACTCAGTTTGTAGAAAAATCAATCCAAGTCTGTCAATTATTTCTCGTGTACAACCAGTGAGCAGCCCCCTC
>KV751352.1:5422672-5445571 GCA_001698575.1 Mola mola
CTACTGCCAGTGATGGGGAAAAAAACTGCCTATTATTGGAAATACACCACAGAGACACCAGGAAATAAGTTGATTGTTAAAGAAAAGCATGCAGAATACTAAGAATTACTGAGAGTAAACTGATCCCCAATCTCATTCAGGCAGCTTAAAAGCAGAGCAAGTTTGCGGTCTGGTACAGCTTTCTTCTCAAACTTATGGAACATGTACATATGGCTGAGGAAGGACAGGGGGGAAGAACTGAGAGGGCAAGTTTAGAAGTGAAAGAAAGGAAGATATGGGAAAGGGGGGTAGTGCAGAAATAGGAAAGAAGAAAAGAGGAAATACAATAAATTTAGATAAAATGGGAGCAAAGAAGCAGTAGATGAATAAAAATAGGACATTAAACACACAATAAACAAACAATTAACAGTACAGTACAGTTCCAGTGGCAGTGCTGCTACTATGTCTATTATTGTGCATTTCACAGACTGACCTTTAAATTAGCTGCTTAACCTTTTTAGTGCACCGACCTTGGCAAGCGCCTGATCGCTGTCTTGTTCAATGCTGCTGCTTCCGTTGCAGCTTACTTTGAGTCAGTCAGCTGTTTCACTCATGACATTGTCACTTCAGTTTCTTTTTACCTCTGTCTCTGTTTTCCACTCTTACTGGCCTATGTGTTTCCTGCTTTGAGTCATCAAATACACCCTAAGATAGTTTTCCCATCCCCGCAGTGCTCCGTGTACATATTATCAGAGAGCTAATTGGCAGTGACTCAGTGTTTACATGTGCTAGTATTTAAAAGTCACACCTTACCTGAAAGTTTTCTTTAAAACTTGACTCCATAGTCTATCTGTTGCTCTCAGCCCCAAACCTGTTTGTTTTTGCTGAAGATGTACAGCAAATTGTGCTTAATGCCACAAATTTAGAGTCGATTTAATTTGGCAGTAAAGGCGCAATTTCTAAAACAGCTGTGTTGAAGTAGATTTTAACTGTTAGAAAAAGGAGAAAATACTGCATACTTTGGGGACTATGTCCTGTAGCAAATAAATACTCGTTGACACATTTCTTATGTATTGGCAGCAGGATATTGAATGTGTGTATACACGCATGTGTTCAAAGTCATGAAGGAGCATGAACTTTGTCCTACATATCAAAGCTGCAAAGATTAGCTGATAATTCGATTAACAGAGCCAAAGACAATATTTATTTTTTATGATGGTAGTAATAACGTAAGCAAGAATATAATTGCCTGGTGTCACATTCTTAAATATAGGGACTTCTTAAACATAGTTTGGGTCTGCTGGTCGAACCAAGTAACAATGAAAATGAGTTTTCAAATCAAATCAAATTTTATTTGTATAGCCCAAAATCACAATTTAAACATTATCTCACTGGGCTTTGACAAACTGTACAGATGTGACATCCTCTGCCCTTAGACCCTCAAGCCGGCTGAGGAAAAACTTCAAAAACCTTAAAAAGGGAAAATAAGAAACCTCAGGAAGAACCACAGAGGAGGGATCCTTCTTCCTAGGACGGACAGACGTGCAATAGATGTCACTTGTACAGAACACAACAACATGATAATAACAGTTTACTTAGAATATATAAAACATCCATGAGTCAAAGAGTCTGTGGGATCTATAAATCCAGGGATACATGAAGTGTAGTGAACCAGAAGCAGGTGTGGTCTATAGGTCCCAGAAGCCCTTGTAATCTGTGGATCCTAATTTGTATTTGGAAATCCAGCCTAGGATCCAAGTCACATGATCTCCTGTCTTAATTTGGGCTGTAGGCGTCAGGTAGGACCATAGCAGCAGCTCCCACTGCGACCTAGAAAGACCTGCAGGATGATAAAGCACAAAGATTCCGGGGAAGAAGTAAAGTTAGTGTAAGGATATGGACATTGAGAGGAGCAGAGAAGAGGGGGCAGAGAAGAGAGCTCAGTGCATCATGGAGTGTTCCCCCAGCAACCTAAGCCTATAGCAGCATAACTAAGGGCTAGATAGGTCAGCCTTAACTATATGCATTATCAAAAAGGAAGGTTTTAAGCCCGCTCTTAAAATCAGAGAGTGTGTCTGCCTCCCGTACCAAGACTGGAAGATAGTTCCACAGGAGAGGAGCTTGATAGCTGAAAGCTCTGCCTCCCATTCTACTTTTGTAAATTCTTGGGATCAACAATAACCCTGCATCCTGGGAGCGTAAGGTTCTGGGTGGATGATAGGGTACTATGAGCTCTTTAAGATAAGATGGAGGCCTGACCATGAATAGCTTTGTAGATGAGGACAAGGATTTTAAATTCTATTTTGAATTTAACTAGGAACCAGTGCAGAGAAGCCAGTATGGAGGGAAATATGGTCTCTGATCTTAGTTCTAGTCAGTACACGTGCGGCTGCCTTTTGGATTAACTGAAGAGTTTATAAAATCTTATTAGGAAGACCTGAAAATAAAGAATTGCAGTAATCCAGTCTGGAAGTAACAAATGCGTGAACTAGTTTTTCTGCATCTTGTTGAGACAGGATGTGCTGGATTTTAGCAACCTTACGGAGGTGAAAGAAGGCCGTCCTTGAAATCTGTTTTACATGTGAGTTAAAAGACAGCTCTGGGTCAAAGATAACACCCAGGTTTCTGACAGTGGTGCTAGAGGCCAAGGCAATGCTATCCAGATTAACTATGTTGTTGGATAATGTGTCTCCAATGTGTTTAGGGCCCAGCACAATGACTTCAGTGTTGTCAGAGTTTAATATTAAAAAGTTATGATTTTATTTTCACAATTCTTTGACACCTTATAGCACACTAGCTGTTCAGTAATTATTAATGAAAATAATAAGTTGCTACCCCATTAGTGGCTTATTGAATTAATGTAAATCATTTTTATAAAACAATTAAGCATTTCAGAACAGAGGAGTAAGATACATTAGAACTGATTACTTGTTTGTTGTATTAAGTCACTGTTGAAAAATAAAAAGATGCTGTCACCTCACTGCAAGAAGGTCGTGGGTTCCATTCTCGGGTTGGGGCCTTTCTTTGCCTGAGTTGGTTCTCTTATGGTAGTCTGGCTTCCTCCCACCATCCCAAAACATACCATAAGTGGGTTAGGTTAATTGGTTACTCTAAATTGCCTACAGGTGTGAATGTGAGGGTGAATGGTTGTTTGCGATGAACTGGTGACTTGTTCAGGGTGTGCCCCACCTTCACCCGATGATGCTGGGATAGGCTCAAGCCCCCCGCGACCCCTAAAAGGATAAGCGGTAGTCACCAAATTGCTTTATTTAGTCATCCTGATTTTTTTTTGTTGTTGTTGTTTTGAAGCATAATACTTGGCTACAATGATTTTTTTTTTTTTTGCACCATTTATATGAAGTTGTTAATTAAATTTGGTAGCACAAAATAACTACCTTGGGTAATGAAAAACTCATCACCAAGCATTCATATACATTTGTAAATAACTGATTAGTTTGTCACTAACTAATGTTTTATATCCCCTCAATAATGTCACTGACTGTCTACAATATCATATGACCATGTCGTATTGAACATTTTCAATCATTTTCTTGAATCCCCCCCCCCATAAATTACCGCTTTCTGTCTAGTCCTGCAAACAAACAAAAACAACATACATCTTCATCCCCTTGTTTCTATGGCAACATAGGAGGAGGAGAGGAGACATGGGGAGCTGTATTCTCATCCAACCCTCCACTTTGATGAATTGCTGAAACAAACAAAATGAGAGAATAAAAGGGTAATGAGCATGCAGGAAAACGGAGTTGAGCAAAGAAAAAAAGGGGGAAAAGAGGAAAAGAAAGAGTTGTAAAGGATGAAAGAGAGCAAGAGAGGGGGAGGCAGGCAACCACATGCTCTTGCGCAGAATGGCGTATCTATAGTAACCTTGGCTGATAATCAGAAAACTGAAGCCACTTCTGTTTGTCTCTGTTCTGGTCTCCCTCTGCCTATTCAAAAACACTATTTATATTCCACACTCTATTTTGTTTTTTGTCCTGTTAGTACAGCACAAGCCTCTCCAACTGGAGCAAAAACTTATTTTAAAACACAGTTCCAAGGAAAGGAAGGACTTGGGACTGTTTTTCAGACCCCAGATGAGCTCATCTCGCCACAGCTTCAGAAAATGTACACAAATAGAGAAAATACTGACAAAAAAGAAAACATCTGTATTGTTTTGACAACACATTTAAGCTGCAAACACCTAAAACACAACCAAAGTATTCGCTTTGCTCCATCTAGTTTGTACCGGAGGCTGTGCTATCCTACATCAAGGGTGTGTGCTGAGCCCGCTGCTCTACACTCTCTACACCAGACTGCAGACCCGCCCACTCCAGCAACACCATCATTAAGTTTGCAGACAATATGACGGTGGTGGGACTGATCACAGGGGGAGACGAGTCTGCCTTACCTGGATGAGATCCTGAAACTGTCTGAGTGGTGCTCAACAAACAACCTGTCTCAGAACACCACATAGACCAAAGAAATCATCCTGGACTTCAGTAAACACAAGGCAGATCTGTCCCCTCTCTTCATACTTGTTGACTGCGTGGAGAGGGTCCACACCTTCACGTTCCTGGACATCGTGATCTCTGCTAACATTTCCTGGTCTGCTGACACCTCAGCTGTCATCAAGAAGGCACAGCAGCGTCTGCACTTCCTGAGAGTGCTCAGGAAAAAGAACATCTGTGAGAAGCTGCTGGTGACCTTCTACCGCTCTACCATCGAGAGCATCCTGACCTACTGCATCACGGGGTGGTTCTCCCACCCCACTGGAGACAGAGAGGGGGAGAGGGAGAGACTCCAGAGAGTGGTCAAGACAGCACAGAAGATCATCGGCTGCCCCCTCCCCTCCCTTAACGACTTATATTCATCCCGCTGCCTCCCCAGAGCTGAGGCAATCACAAGAGACAGCATCTATCCTGCAAACCACCTGTTTGACCCATTACACTCTGGCAGGCAGTATAGGACCATCAAAACCAGGACAAAGAGACTCAGAAATAGCTTCTTCCAACAAGCCATCACTGCGCTAAACACAAGCAAGCACTGACAAATATCCCCCCCCGCCCACACACTCACACACCAACACCACTCAAGTACAATGTGCAATATTGACAATGACTGACTGTATTTTTATATTTTACTGACTGTATTTACTTTATATTTAAGTATTGTTGCTTGTAGTTTTTATTCTTAGTTTATTGTGTTTGTCATACTCGTTTGCTGCTATAATTTTGTTGTGCACTTCTACAATGACAATAAAAAGGATTCTGATTCTGATCAGCCACAGAGGGAGGTGCAAGTAAAAATGTAGCATGTTTGTGTACAACCAGGGAAGGTAAGGGGTGGAGGTTGCTGCATTTTAACCCTAAACACAGCAATGAAACCCTCGTTTCTACCAAGCATTACGATTCACTTTTTTTTTGATACGGTGTGCATTTTTTGACATTTCCATTGTCAAAATTTGTGAATGGTACCCTTAAATAGTAAATTGTATCATGCTAGTTTTATCACCCTTCCCTTGGGGTAACAACCAGAGCTAAACCATAAGAGGGGGCTAGATCCACTGCAGTCCACTAATTGACAGACTTGTCACTTCCCTGCAACAGTTAGGCCGTCTTTCTCCTTGTGACTTGCAGCCTTTTCTTCAACGAAGCCTGTCTTGATCCTGTCTCTGTGTGATAAACAGCCATATGACAACAAGTGAAATGCTGGTTGTCCTCCATTAGTTCCTTTTTTGTTGTTACAGTTTCTTTATTGACTTTATTAGAGTGATACGCTGTGTCGCATTTCTATGATATCAGGCTAGATACGTAGCTGGCGCGGTCATGTTACCCCACCCACCAGGTAATGGTACAGTTGCCAGTGGAAACACACATCTGTAATGAGCTTAAACATTCCCAAGTGTGCCATACTGAACTGAACCATACTGCTTGATGGAAACTTGTCTATAGATGCAGATACAGAAAACCTCCTGTCTGCTCTGCTCCACTGTAGGGAGATGCCAGGATTGGCAGGCATTCACTGCTGCTTCCATGTAAACATTCATATATTGTATCTCAGTGTCACTGTGACTGCGAGGCCAGAGACAGATTGTTTATCATTCAGAGAGCAAGAGGAAGAGGAAATATTTAGTGGAAGATCTGAGTTCATTCTTTCTTATGGGACAAATGAACAAGATCTCAGATTAAGGTAAATTCCTCTTCCTATAATCACCAACAAATGAACCAATTTTTCACAAGCCACATATCTTCTGAACATTTTCACGCTAGAAGTGGTATTTTTTCAGTTAAATCAGGAGAAAATTAATTTTAAGACCGATTTCTATTTTAGCGATACACTCTTGCAACATATTATCATCCATAGTGAGCATATTAAGTTAGCAGATAAAAACAAGTTGAAACAAAGCACAAACACTACATTTTTGACTGTCGAGGGTTGTGTTGTGTGGACATCAAGTCAGTAATGTATTATTGTAAAAGATGCCCTGTGGGGTGAGTGTGAGAGATGACCGTGCCTACTTAGAAGATGAATGGCAGAGCTTTTAATGTTGAATCATGGTTCTTAGCAAGCTTTGATACAAGTGACTCTGGGGCGGTCGCTTTGAGTGTGTGTTGGTAGCTAACTACAAATACTCTATACTAATTTACTACTAATACTTTACAATCTTTTGTAGATGGCAACGGTAAGATTTATATACTAACATTAGTGGAATATATTGTATGTACTGATATGCTGTATGTTGCTTTAAAAAGTTAACTTAGTTCCTTAAGTAATTGCCAAATTTCAGTTGTCTTATATTTGGTGACAGCCAGGGCCAGAAAACATTGTTTTCGAGTTGTCTATACATATGCTCATACATCTTGGCCATTCTTATGGGATATCTCAAGAATGCTTCGACGAATTTTCTTCAAACTTCGTACAAATATTCATTAAATAGTCATCAAAGAAGGAACTTGTTGGTCATAAATGAAAGGTCACTGAACCTCACTGACAATTGGCTTTGGTCAGCAGTAAAGATTACTGTGACCTGAAATCTTGTAAGCACAATATCTCAAGAATACACCGCGATTTTTCAGTAGGCACAAATGGAGGCACAAACCTACATTTGCACTTGAGGGGGAATTAGTTAAATTTTGGTGGTCAAAGATCACAGCAACATTATAAACTATGAGGTTGTAATACAGTGGGATTTTTAGCCAGTGTGAAAGGGGTATTAGAAACGACAACCTGGTCTCCTCTTTCCAAAAAATGGGCTCTTGTGCTCTAAATTCAGTGAAACTTTTTTGTGATATGCAACCTGCTAATCGGGTAACTCAGCATTCTTTATTTCCTGTTTCAAAATACCTAACAAAACAAAAACTGCACTGTTTTGACAAAAACTGTGTAACTGGTTTTGCATATATTCATATTCACATCATAATACCATCGTTCACCCATCCTAACATGGTTTGCCCAATTAACAAAAAAACAACAAAAACAGTTTTAAAATATCATGTCATATCATTAAAAAAACATGACAGTCTTCACTATCTTTATTTGATCATTTGCCTCAATGAATTACTACCACTAACATTCACTGTTTCTTATATCCTTATTAACTTGTGTTATTTTATACAGTAGTTTTACCCCCATACACTTAAGTAGCTCTGTAAGAGTTTGTTACAAATTATACACCAAACTTTTGGAAAAAAATGACATCTCTACCGGTCACACTACCACAAAAACCACCATAGACCTTCTTCTTGACACAGTATCGTACTTTCATTGTTCGCTTTATATGTCTTATGGGGCATTTAAGCACCATGCAGTAATTTTTCTAGTTGAAGAATATTTAGTTATGTTATTCATAACACAATTTTTTTTTTTTTATTAATTTCTTCTGCTTTTTTAACGTATAGGTTATTTTGAACTTTATGTTCATGTAAAATATTAGTGTCACAGAGATTCTGTTAGTTAGATCATGCCATACGCATGAAATTAATCAGAATCCATCCCATCATTTCCCCAGAGAAACATGTCTAAAAGAAGGCATGACTTAGTGTAAAGCCAGTAGGCTATATTGTTGATTTTTTTTTTTTTTTTTTTTCTTAAAAAAAGTGATGAACAGTGTTCACATGATGCTTTTTTATTCTGTGTATGTGAGCTCTGTTTAAAATACAATTTGTCTGTTAATGGAACTGTAATCCGTAATGCTTAAATGTGCTGAAAATAAAGTGACAGCACAGCAGACCTGACCTATTGATATAATGCCGTTTAACAATTGTAATAACAAAAAGTGATAGCTTTATGTCCATGCTAGTGCTGTGTTATTCTGTTTGTTAAAAATGTTTGCAGAATATGCATGCTGAAGAACTAGAATACCTTAGTACTTGTGACTGTGATTCATGTGCATGCACGTGAGAAAGGCCTCACACATCAAGTTTCACAGGCCTGACACTTCCCTGTGATGGCCCTGTGTAAGAGTACAAACAAGACTATAAACTATCAAATCTGACAAAGCTCATTTAATTTGCTATTACCCCCAGTTTAAGTCATATTAACTCAACAACTCATTTTCTGCAATTCTTTTTTTAAACAAAGAATTAAATTTCTGTGGCTGCATTACTGTTGTCTTACAGAACTTGATGGCAACATTCACCTGAAATTTCCTGCATTCATTCAGACACTCAGCATTTATTTTTATGTCCTTGGTTGTTTAAGTCACTACAGATGCAGTCTGCAGGGACATTTGTGTGGACATGCATTTAACCCCCCATTAATACAAGATTTTGAGTCATGCAGTGACGCTAATGTCTTGGAAATCAACTTGTCTTATTATATATAACTGTGGAATCAAACAATTCTCATCAAATTTCTCCTATGGGGTTAGAAGATACACAAGGGTGATTTTTGTGGCTTTCACCAGGCATTGTTATTTTTATCTGTTTACGTTCTTTTTCTTTCCTTCTTCCTTCTCCCTAAAAACTCTTCTGTTCCTCAGTCTGGAAACTTAACAATTTGCCAGCATTTGTGTAATAATTGCAAGACTAGAAACAGGTTGTGGCCTGCTACTCAGTTGCATCTGCCTGTGCTTTCACAGTGGTGAAACTGGGATTAGAGCCGTGCATGATTCTAGGATCATCCCTTGAAAGAGGCTGTTTTGTGAGAGGAAAAAAATATATACTAATAATATTTGTGGCATTGTAATTATTCTCAGTAAAAACGTGCCTGTTTTGCTATCCTAACAATGTTTCCTTCTCTACCTACCTACTTTCTTACCCAATTCTTAAATTTTCTCATTCTGTCCAGTTTATCTTCATGGGCAAACCTCATTTAATAATAGTACGTCAGTATACTTGCAAATGCTCTGCATCATAGCTGTGTGTGTGTGTGTGTGTGTGTGTGTGTGTGTGGCTTCAGCTGAATTAATTTTCAAAGTTGTTTCAGCATTCAATGATGATGGACTTGGAATTGCATCAAATGTCACCACAGCTATTTAAAGGCAACACTGTGAACTGTACAACAACGTTTACCATTCTACTGTATTTGAAGGCTTTGTTTTGCCTTTTGTTTACCCAGGACAGGTTAGCTCATGATATGTTTTTGTCTTCCCACCAGCTCTGTTTAAAAATACAATATGTGCTGTAAATGTTAGACGGTGGCAGACTAATATACTTGTTATTACTAATATTATTGCTTTCTCTCAACTCAGCCCACCGGTTACATGGAGACCTCACTGTCCTACAGCTCTATAGAAGACCTGCAGCTACTTTCATGGGACAATGCTCCAAAGTATTGTGTCCAGCTCAGCTTCCCCGGTGGCACTGTCCTATTGCAGGTAATACATGTGTCTGCCATCATCTTGAAATTTAGTCAGTGACAAAATACCTGATCATTTTTATCTGATCGTTTAACTATCCATTTAAAAGAAAAATTCGACAACAATCAAGTCTGCTTGGTTGGAATAACACAGGCTTGAAATATATTTGTGAAAACTGGCTTTCTATGTCTGTAGGATATGTAGATAGCTGTAACTGCTACAGTAGTTCTTTTCATATTTGATGGCTACAGATTCCTTACTCTAGGTTCTGTCTGTTTGGTCCAACTCTTTAAAAGAACTAAAGCACTTTGCCTTTTGGCAGAATCCCATGTTATGTAGGCAGTATTCAGGGTAGTTACCACGCAGAAAACAAAGAGGGAGAAGCCGTGACTGCTGGTATGTGAGGATAATACACAGCCACACAGTACCTATGGTGAATACTGCCTACCATCATCTCTCTCTGTGTGCATGATTTTCTAAAATCACAAAAGAATTGTGCAATAAGAAACCAGGTTCAAGCCCTGCACATTTTACCGTAAGTAACGAGGCATCACTAGTTATTCTGTTATTTACAAGTGCCTGTGGAAACAACCGGAAAATAAATATTTTAAGAAAAATCAATAATCGTGCAAACTTTTAGAATTTTTAGAATATAATATTAGAACATTCTAAAATCTCGATCCATCCCCACTATTTCCCTGCCATCTCCAGTTACCAAGCCACATGTTGATACCTGAAATGATTCCTTAAAATCTCCTGTGGAACCTGACAAACCCTCAGATCTTCTCCTACAAGAAAACATTGCTCCCAACAACGTCGTGCTCCCATTTTCCCAGGGCCTAAGTTTTCAGTTTTGCAAAGCCTCAATGCTCTGCCTCTGTTCCAGTACTCCCTAAAAGCTGATGCTCTAGCAACCTGAAAAAGTGCCTAAAAAGTGGCCACTATTTGGACAATGAATGTTTGATTAGACTGGGAGTTTAAAATCATTCATGTTGTGGAAACTTGGGTACTTATTTACTCTCTGTTTTTGGTTGTAGATTTGTGGTGATTAATTTTCCATGGTACTATTATGATCAAAAATGTGGTAGAGTGGGCTCCCTTGTTTGAGACTCCCCATAATTCCAGGGACAATTTCATGTCCACACTAACCAGAGCCAATCCAGGAGCACATTTGGTACTGTTAGCTCATTTGCAATATACAATTCAATCCATTATAGGGTGCTGGGGGTCAACTCTGTATAACCATGTCATCAGCTGTTTTTGCTAAAGCTCAGTAACTGTAGGCTATTGCTACAGTTATTTAGTTTGTGTTTGATGGCAAAGCTCTGCTTGTTCCTTTCTACAAGCCATGATCAGTCACTCTCCCAGCACAAGTCATCAGAAACTGGAAAACCTGTTTTTTTTCTTCAGCTGTGGAAAGAAGATCTCAATGTAATGGAAAATGACAATGGTAAAGGTTTGGAGACTAAGATAATAAGTCAACCTTAAAACACTTCGCTCAGATTGGAGACTGAAATCAGCCACTGAGAGATTATGATTTTTATTCTGCTTGACACATTGTCATTGTATGTTTCCTTGGGGTTTATGTTTCAGAAGTGTGGACCAGGTCATCAGCATGGATCCCCATGTTGACATTCCTTCACAGTGGCACACTAACTTGAATTACGTGAAATACCATTATTTCACTGAACACCAGACTACAAAACTAAACAGACTCTTCTGTCTAGCTTGTCTGTAAAAATCATCATTTCTCACTCTAAATGTAGACTGTATTTTGACTTGTCTGATGTTAAAGTCAGTGCATATCAGTACATTAGCCATCAGTGGGTCAGTGTTAAACAATGGGAAGTGGTAAAAAGTGCAAACACAGCAAGCAGATGGGAAGAACCACAGAATTTTACTGGGGTCAATTCTGTCCCTGAACTCTTAGTTGATTTACCCTCAGATTGAAAACGCTGAGCTGATTTGAGTTCGTTCAATCATCTTGGAACACCACTACTCTAAAATACCAACATTAATGGAGCCATGATACTACGACTCACTGTGGCAACAGGTGACGCATACTTTACCCCGCTGGAATTGGTAATCCTCATGTGAACGTACAGCATCTAAGAACATATTTTTAGAAAAAAGATAAAGTTACGCAGCTGGACGGGCAAAGGAGAGAGTATCGGTGTGGGATAAAATTGCTAATCTATTTAACGCATGAGTTTCAATCTAATGTGTTAATTTAACATTTAATCACACTTACAATATTACAGGTGAAAACTAAAACGGGTAAGAAGGGCGTGACAAGCTCATGTCTCACTTTAATCATACTGAAAATATTAAAACATTTAAATATAATTCAGTGGCTATTTCAATGTGCCATAGGTTTACCTCCAGCATAATGCTGTGTTCACACACACGAAGGTCCTCTCATCTGCAGCAATAAATAGGCCTAATTAGATTAACATTTGAAATCAGCCAACAGAAAAACCGCTGAGGCCGCAAAAAAAAAAACAGGTGGAGGAACAGCACCAACACTGATATGTTCTGCATTGCTGATGCTGTACAAAAAAGACCAAATTTCCAAAAAAGCAAACAAAGAATCTCCTCAGATGTAAAAGCACGTCCATGACAGACGCCGTTAGTGATGTGAGGACGGACAACATTATGCTGATAAATCCTAGACTCTGATGAAAAACAATACCGCTCAAATAGTTCTGGAAAAGATAATACATGTAGTGATGGTCAAAATCATCTCCTGACATATATTTAATTCCCTAACAAGTAATGCAGCCTCTTCATCTGGATGTTTGATGAAAGGATATGCTATGTTCAATAAAAAGTATTTTTTATATAATCTACAAAACAGGATTTTAAATCAGACAGATTGTCTAACTCTGTTAAAATATATGTGATATGGACTAAATAAATTAATGATGAATTCAGGTAGCATTTTTGAATCAGTAAGAGAAAGGAACCTGAGAGAAACTCAAGGTTTATTAAAAGAAAAACTGCTCTGTTAGAACAAATGATCAAACTTCTCCAAGCTTCCCTCTCCAAAGGGGCACCAGGCAGTGTTGTCCACTCTCCCCCTCCCTTTTTGCCATATTTATTGAGCCATTTGTACACACAATTCGGCAAAACAATTATATTAGAGAAATTACAATGGCAAATGTCAACTATGAGATGAGCTTTATGCTGATGATGTATTACTTGTCCTTCAAAGTGCACAAATTTCTCCTTCAGAGACAATAACACTCATAAATAAATTCTCAATTATTTCAGACTACTCTATTAATTGGAATAAATCAACTGTTCTACCTATAAATTCGGAATTTCAGAGTACGTAAACTGTCCCGCTACATTCAGGGAACATTAATTACCTAGGTATCAAGATCCCTGCCAGACTGTCTGACCTAACACGGCTAAATCATATTCCCCTAATTAAAACAATAGAGGATGATCTCACTCGATGGCGGAGTCTACCCATATCATTTATGGTCTTGCCAAAAATTATTTATTTTTTCTCAGTGGTCCCAACCTAACCTCCACTGGCCTGATTCAAATCATTAGCATCTCCAAATTTTTATTCAACACTAAACCACCATGTATGACTTTAAAAACTCTGCAACAGACTAAAGATCACGGTGGTTTGTAATTACCAAATTTTCATAACTATTACCTGGCCAATAGACTACAGTATATCCTAAAATGGATCAAGCAGAGTCCATTAAACCAAGCATAGTTAGATATTGAACAAACATTATGTGAAGAGATCCAAATTCCCGATCTGCCCTTTATTAGTCCCATTATCAGACAACATATCTGCTTCAAAAGTATTAACATTAGCACCTCTCGTACGGCCTGCTGGAATTTCTTAAAACAAATAGGTTTTTAATCATCCCTTGCAAACTCATGCCTATCTGGAATAATCCTGACATCCTGCGAAACAAAAAATTTATAAACTTTACAACATGGTATGACAAAGGGATAAGACATCTAGAGCATATCCTCCAGGGTAATGACTTCATGAAGTCAACTTGTGAAGTGAACTTCAACTCATAGCACTATATGGGCTCAATAAAAACAAATTCCTGGAATATTTTCAACTGAAATCTATAATTAAAGCAAGGTTTAATCTTAGCCAATTAGATTTATAATTATCACCAATAATAATAGATTTTTTTTACAGCTTTCACCTCCAAAATGACTCTCCAAAATTAATTCAGTACTGTCTAAAATAGATCTAACAGTATCTCTTCCTACCTCCAAATGGGAAAAAGACTTATCCATCAGTCCAGATTCTAATTTTTGGATACAAATTTGTTACAATACCTTCAAAATGACCCAAAATGCCAACTTTCAACTCATAAAATACAAGATTCTACACAGAACACACTATACAGGACATAACGATGTTCAAAATGGGTCTCGCACAAACAAGCATCTTTTCAGTTTGCACGGGTTAGATAGACCAGACAGTTATTTGCATGCTCTTTGGCAATGGGTTTGAAGACCTAACAACGTGTTTAGGATACCCCATCCCTGCCTCCCCCCTACTTTGTCAGCTGGGTGACCTGGCGCGGGGGCGGGGGTTCTCCCCGCCCTTCCGTGTGTGGGTGGTGTGTCCTCCACCCTGGTCTCCGACTGTCTCACCTGGGCACTCCAATGTGGCCCCTGGACGAGGTAGGCCTGGCTCTGTCGGCTGGGTGGGGGCAGCTATGGGGATGAGTGGTGAGGCCAGTCAGGAAGTTGGTCCCCACGGGGTGGCCGTCGCCTCACCCCTGTGGCACCCCTATCCCAATCTACCCCACCTCATGAAACACTACGGCCTTGAAGGGGTGGGATCAGTGGTGGGGGCTGGGGCTGCACTATTGCGGCCTGGCCCTCCATCGTGTCCACAGCCCCTGAATTTTAATCACATTAGAGACACTGAGGACTTGGGGGGCCAGATGGTGCATCTTGGGAGACACTGCCACCTGCAAGCGTTGGGGTGCCCGTGCTCTGTCTGCCCCCCCCAATTTTAATTGCACAATAGTCATCTACACTACCATATCTACACACCCACACCTTGCTTGCACACACCCTACACTCATTTTGGGCGGGGGGTGGTGGGAGCATGGTGGGGCTTTCCTGCTGCCCCCGTCGCTGGCCCTGAAGGGGTTGGACGGGGTGTCTGTGGCCTGGGGGAGGAGTGTCGGTTCTGCTACGTGGGTTACATTGGTGGCTCCGGGGGGGACGGGCGGCCCCCTGGCGCAGGACTGTGTTTACGTAGGATTTGGACTGTGCTGTTATGTGGTGGCCCTTCAGCTGGCGGTCCAAGTGGGTCTGATTTGCTCCGGCCCTCATCTGCACCTGTGGAGGGCTTGGTCCCTGGCTGGGTGGGGTTTGGGGTTGACTTTCCATGGGGTTCCCCGGCAGAGAGGGTGTTGTGGGGGGGTTCTTCGTGGTGGGTCTTGGCCCATCCTGATTGGGGGGGCTCCGGCCTCTCTGGTGCCTTTTGGGCTCCACGTTGGGGGACAAGGAGGGTCCGGGGTCAGCGGGACTCTGTGGTTGTGGGCTGGGCTTGCGCTGGGGCAGGTGGCCTTGGGTGGGCCCTGGGGACTTTCACTCCCGTGTCCCTCGGTAGGCCTCCCCCGCCTGGGGGCTGCCGCTTCTGCGCTTTCCTGCTGGTTCTGGGTCTGGTGTCCCGGGGCCGCTTGTGTTCTGGGGGGTTGTTGAGGGGCTCTGGTGGCCTGAGTCATGACCCTCCGGCTGCTTGCGGCTTGGGGGGTGGTGTTCAGCTTCCCTCGTCAACTACCTACAACATTCAAAAGCAAACTTACACGCGCACACACACACACACAAATTGCACGATGGATAGTTGTGTAGATGCAATTGCCTTATAAACACTACTGGGTTAGTCCTTAAGCAATTTTTGTTACAATTGTAATTGTATATATTTTGGGCACTCTCTTTGCTACCACAGTAAATAATATGGGAAATTTGCATTGTAAACCCTACGGTTAGTGTTGTTGTTCCAGTAAGCTATTATAGTTATAATGGCGATCGTTGTTACTGTTATTGTTATTGTTGTTGTTGTTTTTTGTTGTTCACTTCATGTTCCCCAACCCATCCGTCTTCCCTAACCTGTCTCTTTTCGCTCTTTCTATCCACTCTTTTGCCTCATGCAATCCAGTAGCCATGCCATGCAAGTTAAACACAGATCTCAACAGGAGGAGTATATCAGACTCCTCCTTGGTAGAGCAAATCTGTTGTAGCACAACAGGGCATCCAGACTATTCACACTACATGCCTCAGCTGCTGAACAGGATAAAAAAAATAAAAAAAAAAACTGCTCTGTGCCATCTTAAGTTCACAGACTCAGTTTTCATAGCAACTGACTCAGAGCTTAAGTTACCTCTCCTCTGAAACAGGCTTGAGTCAACACCCTTTTCAAGTTTGACCTAACGTCCTTACTGAAACAGAAAACCCCTAATTTCGGGGTTAACAAACTCAGAGCTTTCACTAAATCTCCTTTCTGAAATGGGCCCCTAGTCCTGTTTGAAAATTTGTTTTTAAAATCCCTCTGCATTTGTTGTCTTTTCTGAATGTAATATAGATGAAATATAGATCAAATTTTAAAAAAAAAAACACTAATCAAGACATTTTTTCTTATTGCCTCTGTACCTATATGTAAAACATCTTTTTTTTTAAGTCTGGCATTTAAGATGTTGTTACTTTTTAAACATGAATTTGTTGTGGTTCATTTTTCCAGTCATGCTAACGATTTTAATGAACAAAATACATTAAAATACCAAACTAAAACATGAAATCCATATCCATTCCAACTCTTCAGCTATGACAGCTTGCTCACTTTAAAACTAAACTAAACTATTGTCCACTTACAGCTGATGTTTGTAACTTCTGAGAATCAAGCATGAGGCTACAGTAGTGTTCAAAATAATAGCAGTCCAATGTGACTAACCAGATTAATCACTGTTATTAGTATATTTTTTTATTGCTACATGGCAAACAAGTTACCAGTAGGTGCAGTAGATTCTCAGAAAACCAACAAGACCCAGCATTCATGATATGCACGCTCTCAAAAAAATAGCAGTGTGGCATTCAATCAGTGAGGTCATCAATTTTGTGAAAAAACAGGTGTGAATCAGGTGGCCCCTATTTAAGGATGAAGCCAGCACTTGTTGAACATGCATTTCTCTTTGAAAGCCTGAGGAAAATGGGTCGTTCAAGACATTGTTCCGAAGAACAGCGTACTTTGGTTAAAAAGTTGATTGGAGAGGGGAAAACTTATAAAGAGGTGCAAAAAACTATAGGCTGTTCAGCTAAAATGATCTCCAATGCCTTAAAATGGAGAGCAAAACCAGAGACACGTGGCAGAAAACGGAAGACAACCATCAAAATGGATCGAAGAATAACCAGAATGGCAAAGGCTCAGCCAATGACGAGCTCCAGGATGATCAAAGACAGTCTGGAGTTACCTGTAAGTACTGTGACAGTTAGAAGACGTCTGTGTGAAGCTAATCTATTTACAAGAATCCCCCGCAAAGTCCCTCTGTTAAAAAAAAAAGATGTGCAGAAGAGGTTACAATTTGCCAAAGAACACATCAACTGGCCTAAAGAGAAATGGAGGAACATTTTGTGGACTGATGAGAGTAAAGTTGTTCTTTTTGGGTCCAAGGGCCGAAGACAGTTTGTGAGACGCCCCCCAAACTCTGAATTAAAGCCACAGTACACAGTGAAGACAGTGAAGCATGGTGGTGCAAGCATCATGATATGGGCATGTTTCTCCTACTATGGTGTTGGGCCTATTTATCGCATACCAGGGATCATGGATCAGTTTGCATATGTCAAAATACTTGAAGAGGTCACGTTGCCTTATGCTGAAGAGGACATGCCCTTGAAATGGGTGTTTCAACAAGACAATGACCCCAAACACACTAGTAAACGAGCAAAATCTTGGTTCCAAACCAACAAAATTAATGTTATGGAGTGGCCAGCCCAATCCCCGGACCTTAATCCAATCGAGAACTTGTGGGGTGACATCAAAAATGCTGTTTCTGAAGCAAAACCAAGAAATGTAAATGAATTGTGGAATGTTGTTAAAGAATCTTGGAGTGGAATAACAGCTGAAAGGTGCCACAAGTTGGTTGACTCCATGCCGCACAGATGTGAAGCAGTTATAAAAAACTGTGGTCATACAACTAAATATTAGTTTAGTGATTCACAGGATTGCTAAATCCTAGAAACAAAAAAGTTTGTACAAAATAGTTTTGAGTTTGTAAAGTCAACGGCAGACACTGCTATTTTTTTGAACACACCCCTTTCAACTAATTGCCCAATTGCACAGCCTTAAGAGCGTGCATACCATGAATGCTGGGTCTTGTTGGTTTTCTGAGAATCTACTGCACCTACTGCTAAATTGTTTGCCATGTAGCAATAAAAAATATACTAAAAACCTGGATTAATCTGGTTAGTCACATTGGACTGCTATTATTTTGAACACTGCTGTATATGGAAGGAACTCCACTGCCCTAACCCTCCCCTCCCTGTTTCTGGACAAAGCTCCACCTCACCCTCTTAGAGAATCACTGAGCCGTTGAAAAGGGTTCATTCAGTTATTTTGACATGTCTCTCTTCCCTTTTAGTTTTGCCATGTATGCAGTTGTTCATAATAGCAGAGGGGCAACTTTTCCAGCTGCTATGACTGCCATCGACATTTCACCATCTACAGGGACGTACATGCACATCTACCTTTTGTAAATCAGCCAATAAGAACACCCTGTCGCTGAAATGACCCTAAATACAGAGCCTACGGGAAATGCAGACGTTAAGTCTGATATTCAGATCATGTGAATTACAATATTCTCAGACTATATTATCAAATTATTGCTCAATGATGAAGCTTTCAAAATAAAGCTTGATGACATCTTAATGACAGCTTATTTCATCTACTTGCCCCTATGTCTTGTGTAGTTGTCGTCTTAAATTAAGTATTCTTGATTGGATTATGATTATAATCAGTAAACACCACCCTCAAATAAAATGCATACTGGTAACTAGAATAAGTAGTCCGTCAGAAATGGCAAAGTCCATGAGCAAGTCTATGTCAACCCAGTGCTTCCCATTTTGCATTTAGTCTTGTGCAGGGTTGGGCAATTAATTTCTACAGGGGGCCACATGAAAAACTGAACTGTGTTGGAGGGCCGAACCAACAATAACTTAATTCTGCTCAATATTAATTTTCTCCCATTGTAAAAAGCAGTAAATTATATATTTTGATTAGCTGCTACTGGTAATCATAACTATAAGGATATTCTGTAAATATTTATGTGAATTTATAAATTGTGGTGTAGGTCAAAGAGGATAATAATCTTAGAAAAGTAATAAACAGTTTAAAACAAAAATAATAATTATATCACTGTTTCATTTTTTTTAACTTGTTAATCTTCACAAATACTGAAAAGGTGTTTTGCAGTATGTTAAAGATAAGTAACTGATCAACTTCATACAAAAAGGAACAAGTGCTTTTGATGTTTTCAGTTCATTTTACTTGTTCAGTGAGAAAAATCCAGTCTGTCTCTGGCTTGAAATATGGCTGAATGTCTGAGGTGGCTATGCGAAACACAGCTGAGAGGTGATCATCAGTGATAGAGGATCTGTATCTGGATTTTTTTAACTTTATCACTGAGAATGTGTATGGTTCATTTTTAACTCTGACTTACACGAAACTTCCTGATGTATAATACAATTCAAAAATGTCAATTTCTGCTCTGTTAATTTCTGTGACTTTATCATGCATTCTCTTCAAAAGTCCAACATTTTTCCCCGTCAGATCTGGGCAACCATCTGTTGTCACACCTGCCAGTTTGCCCCATCTCAGTCCCAACTTGTCTAAACATCACGTCACATAGCTGCGATTCAGATTGTAATCCTTGAACACAGTGACCTATGTACTACAAACTAAGGACACGACAGTGCACATGGCACGCGCGTGCAAACGTAAATAATAAAAACGTCAGACTTTTCAAAATAAGAGACAGTTGTATTGTGTGCACAGCATAAATACTTGTTCATTTATATTTATGACTGACATAATGACAGAATTTCATTCAATTATTGGTCAGACGATTAGGCGCGAAGAACAGCTTGCTTGCTCACTCGCAACACAGTGAGCAACCAGTATTTATTTGGAGATATTGTGTCCACCTGTTGAATTCAGACATATTTAGGATTTGATCTTTACTTCAGGAGAAAAGTTTTTTATTTGCAAAGTACTCTACTATGGTCACCTACTAGTTGTTTGTCAGTGAGCTTTTTGCTTCTGGGCATGTAATGTACAGCTGTTCCAGTGAGAGTGAAACTCAGTGAAACAGAATTTGTGAGCTAACAAAAGAAAGAGGTAATGAAACACTCAACGGAAAAGAGGATAGCTGGAGAGGCTAGTGCTCTCTATTCTCTATTTATTCATCAATACAGGCAGTGAGTTTGACATTACACAGTCGATTGACTAATTGTTATTGTAAAAGTACTAATTGGTGAAGCTTTAAGGTTCAGAATACTGTTTGTAAAAGACCAACCTTTCCCGCTGCATTTTTTTTTCCTATGATCCTTTTTGTGTTTTACATATAGTAACTGTTCATCTTCATGTATTCATGACTAAGGTTAGGCCTTACCACAGAAGCTTGATAGAAAGAAACACTGTAAATGCCTGAGTTATAGGGACATGGCCAGGCTGAAACTGTAAATGTCAAGGCTTTAGGAAGTATTCCTCATCAAATTTTAACATTATTTTATTTTCCTCATTCAGGACATAGTTGACGAAATGCCAGTGCCATGAAATCTTTCTCTCTGGGTTTGCTTGCTATTACCTGAGATAATACTTAACAAATTGGTTGTATTTCTCTATTTGTTTACACCTGTCTGTGTGTGTGTCTGTTATACTTTAGGCTGCAAATAGCTACTTAAGGGACCAGTGGTTTCACTCCTTGCAGTGGAAGGTAAGATTACTGTTTGTCTTTAAGTAGTCATTGATTTGTTTCATCAGCTGCATTAAAAATATTAATCAATCAAATTTTATTTGTATAGCCCGAAATCACATAATACAGTTTGTCCCAGAAGGGTTTTACAGACTGTACAGATGTGCAATAGATCACATGTATAGAACACAACAACATTATAATAACAAAGTATTGACTAACACATGTTAAAATATGTGTAAGTACATAAATATATGTAAAATATAAATCCACAGGTATGTGCAATCTAGTGATCCAGAAGCTGATGTATGTTAAAATACATGGTCACATAGAAAGAAGATGTATAGGCTTATTTTGAGTTTATAAAAATTACCACACACATTTACGTCACACAGGTCTGAGCATGTTTACCTCTTGTACGTTCATCTTAATTTTGAAAGAACTAGACTGCAAACTTCACTAGATTTGTGGCTTATTTGGAGTCTTTTTGTTCAGGTACTCCCCTGTCACGTCCGCTGATTTATCAATTATGCAATTCGTAAAACTGACATGGGAGGCATTCCGTTATACTGCCAGGTACTCATTGCGTACCCACATCTGTTGTTCGTGTATAATCAATCACACTATGCCAGAGCACACCTGTTCCAACCCTTCCAGGGCCAAGGAAGTGTACCATGCTGTACAAACCAGACTTTGTTGGTCAAAAGTGCTTGGGACATGATAAAGATGGGTGAGTGTAAGTGCACCCTATAACTGTCTGTAGGCTACGAGGGTCATGCTGCGTTCCTTATGTTCAGAAAGCCTATACCAGAAAGTATGGCTTAGGCCATTCAGAATAGTGTAGGTAGTGCTCAGTAGCAATCAGAAAAACAAACCACTTTCTATCTGGGTTTTTCTGGGGGGGTTCTCTGTTTAATTTCATTCACAGTCAACATGGATTTTCAGGCAATAAACCAAAGCATATAGAAATCACCACCCATACAAAGTTATCAGAGGTATGGATACACTTTACACTGGTCAAACACTTCCTGTTTGTGTGGTTTTTACAGCCCCGTTTTTCTGTGCAGTGACATGAAAAAATATTACTTAATGACATATTTTTAATTACAGATAGCAGAATTCAAACAGCAGCTACAGAACTTAACATAAAAAAGGTATTAAGATATAAAACATTTCAAATGCTTCCTGTATCTTCTTCATGGGTTATTGTATTGTGTTTCCTCCAGAAAAAGACCTATAAGTACCGTAAGGTCTTGAATAACCCGAGTCGCTGGGATGTTGTGCTCAAGGAGATCAGGGCACTGGTAGACATGGCTCTGACCTCACCACTGCAGGACGAGTCCATCCATCAGGCTCCACTGCACATCATCTCCACTCTGCTAGCTGAGGTAGTAACATGTGCACACTCTTACAAGGATGTTGTGTAGTGAGGCGTGGAACATGAGAATGATAAACATCACGCTGGCAGGGAGGTGTATGTGAAGTTGTCAGACTTTTATTTTCAGTCTTTGGAAAAATAAAAATCCACTCGACAAGCAAATAAGATGGAGAAAAATTCAAGCAAAACAGGACCATAGCAGGAAAAGCCTCAAATCCAACTTTTCTCACCCACTTATATAACATAAGGACCTGCCTTGTCAGTTTCAACTGGCCAATCAGGTCAGTCCTCTGAAACAGATGAGTGACAATATAAAACATTTCATACAGTCTGATTTTTAACTTGCCAAAACCTACAAGCTGAAATCAGATCCAGTATAAAAATAACATTTTTAATATGCCTTCAGTTACAAACAATTACATTGTGGAATAATTTAATAACAAAATATTATTTCAGGATTCTTATTTCCATATTAATGTAGCTTTTTGCAATATAGAATGCCAGATAAGTTGTCCATTGTTATAAATGAATAGACAAAGGGAAAAAATGATTAGATTCTATGTATGATTTGATTGAGTTTTTCATGGGTGTTGCTTTCTACCACTATTAGAGTGACATTATGAGATAAATTTTGACAAGACAGAAAACCTCATCAGCAAGAATGTGAAAATATTTGATAAATGATACTTAAACGCCAATAAATTAATATCATAACAACAACAAATATTACAATTAATATTGTACCAATATTGTATTCAATAAAAATATGATTT
>KV751352.1:5450667-5466659 GCA_001698575.1 Mola mola
CTGCTATCACCACTGTTGCCTTTACTCCCCACATCCTTTCCAGCTCCTCTCTCAGCCCTTGGTATTTTTCAAGCTTCTTGTGTTCCTTTTTTGTGATTTTGCTCTCACTTTGGATGTGACATCTAATACTAGTGCATTTTTCTCCTGTTTGTCAGCCACTACCATCTTATCCATCTGGATTTGGAAATCCCATTGAATCTTATCTCGGATGTTCTCAATCACCTTTGGAGGTGTTTTCCAATTTGATCCTGGGACCTCCCGTCCATATACAGCACAGATGTCCCTGGCATAGTACCAGCAACTTGGATATGGCTCTCCAAGTATGCTGTAACTGCCTGCATCTTGCATCCTTCTGTTACATGCTGTACTGCTCAGGGGCACAGTCTGCACCTTGGGTCCTGTCTGGTGTGGTAGACCTCAGCCTCTATCAATCCTGTTTTTAAAGATTGTTCCTTTGCTGCCATGATTAGTGCCTCTGTGCTGTCCTTGGACTGGCAGTGTCCCGGAACAAGACCCAGTGAACATCAAAATGGCAGACATCCAAGAAAGAGTCTCGAGAATGAAGAGCTGTACAGCACCTGGCCTGGAAATGATCGAACGCCTGGCAGCACAAGTGATCCAGCTGCTAATAGATGGGACCTACACAGAATTGTTAACCCTAGGTCTGGCAGTCCTGATCATGAAGGACCCCCTAGAAGGGAACATGCCATCCAACTACCTGTCGATAACCTGCCTCTGCACAACATGGAAGCTCGTGCCAGGCATCATTGCAGTGAAGATGAGTACACACATGGCTCAATATGTGAGCTGCGCCCAGAAAGGGGTTGGCATTGACACCAGAGGAGCAAAACACTAGCCACTGGTACACAGGGCGGTCGCTAGACCAACGTGTCCACTAAATGGACTGACTACAAGAAAGCCTACATCTCAGTGCCACACACGTGATACTGGAGTGCTTGGAGTTATAAAACATCATATCAAGGACACTTAAGAGCCTTCATCAAAACCTTCTGGACTGTGGAAGATGACTCTGGAAACAAATTTCAAGGCCAATTGCCCAAGTTAGCAACAAGTATGGGATATACCAAGGAGGTGCCCTATACCCCCTGCTGTTCTATATAGGGCTGAAACCCCTCAGCCAGATCATCACAAAGAGTGGTTTAGGAAACTACTTTAGAAATGGAACAACTATCAGCCCCTCATCTACTTGGATGACATCAAGCTGCATGCCAAGAGTGAGCAAGGCAAATGAAAATCATGAAGAGGCTGAACAGAAGTCAGCCACAGCCAAATACCTAGAGTAAGGCTGGTCCTGAAAATTCAGCTGAATGGTAAGAACAAGATTCAAGCCATCAACACCTATACCCAGCATGTGATCAGATAACACACTGGTATAATAACCTGGTCAAAGGAGGCAGAGGCCATGTATATCAAGACAATGAAGCTTCTCACCATGCATGGAGAATTTTTCCTCAAGTCGTATATCCTGAGGCTGTACACTAAGCAGAAAGAGGGAGGCTGAGGACTGTTGAGCGTCGGAGCCACTATACAAAATGAAACCGCAAAGATCCAGGAATACTGTACATCAGGAAGATGGCCCCAAATTATGAGATGCAAAGTGAATTACTCGAGAAGTAGAAACCCAGTGAGGAGGAAGTTGAAGAGGGATCATCGTGGAGGGACAGTGCAGCGGCTTGGCAGCACAAGGGGCGACTGTGATTCATTGTTAGAGCTGTTTCCATAACAAAGTGACTGGCATAGTATACAGGAATATCTTTGCCGAGTATGGGCTGGATAGTTGTGGTGGTCGACAGACAGGAGAAGAGGGCACTAATGGTAGCTGTAGCTACCCCAAGAGATAGAAATATCAGAAAGAAGGAACACGAGAAGCTCAAAAAATACTCAAAAAATACCAAGGGTAGAAAGCGGAGCTCGAAAGGGCCTGGAGAGTAAAGGCATCAGTAGTGCCAGTGGTGATAGGAGCACTTAAGGCTGTTACCCCGAAACTGTGAGCGTGGCTCCAGCGTATCCTATGAAAATCATCTGAAATCTCTGTCGAGAATGCTAGGAAGAGCTACGGTCTTGCACAGAACCCTGAGGCTTTCAGAACTCTGGTATAATACCCGAACTTGAAGCAGACACAAGACTGCCTACATGGGAGGCGAGTGCGGAATTTTTTTCTATTTGTACAATATAATATGCATATGTTTATGAAAATCAATGAAGTTGATGAGGTCAAATGTTAAATACATTGTTTTTGTACTTTTCAGTTCCGGAATTGTCACAATGTTTTATGTTTTACACAGCATTTAATAGCCTCGACAGTCATTTTTACTACATATATTGTCCAAAACTTCACTACACTAGTTGAAGAATTGAACGAGTGTATTGAATTTGTATTTGTAACTGTCTACATGTTATTGTGTTATTTGCCAGGATTTTGGAAAATGCCCTCGACTGCGACTCTTCACTCACGAGTACATCCTGGCGCTTAATGAGCTGAATGCTGGGATGGAAGTTGTCAAGAAGTTTGTCCATAGGTAGAAAACTTGCTTCCATTGTTAATAAATAAAATTATTTGGTATATATTTAAAAACAGTTGATATACTGAATTCTCCAAGTGTATGGACCTCAGGGCTGAAATGCCTCTAAACATGAAGACCCCCCCCAACTACCCAATACCCAATACTAAAAGCAGCATGAGGGGCACAGAGCTGATTGCATGTTTTGACAGATGCTGAACCTTCAGTAGCTGGAACTATAGTATCTTGCTAACACCTGTCCATGTTACAGCATGCACGGGCCTACAGGGCAGTGCCCTCACCCACGAGTCCTGCCAAACCTGGTAGCAGTGTGTCTCGCTGCCATTTATTCCTGTTATGAGGAGTTCATTAACAGGTTAGTAATCCACACATGCAAGCACAAACACACGCACAGGTAGATTCCTGTCTATTTGTTGATAATATTTGAGTTCATGAACTCTTGGCATGCCTCACTACCTTCACATCTGATTTTGACAATTTGGCCCCAATCTCAGTGTCCGCTCTCACAGACTCACAGATTTACAGCTGGTAAGTCTGCATGTTAGGTTTGTCTCATTGTCAAATTGTCGAAGGATCACCATAAGCCATAGACCATATATGTAAATACACATATCTGCAGATTATGCCAAAGGGAATAATTCTGAGTTTATAGGCACGTTAAACACAGTGTGTAGACAGGTACGAAAACAACAGAAAAAAACTGCATGGAGGAAGAGCAGACAAACACCATTAGAAAATAAGATGTTAAATAAAAACAAAAGTCCAAAAGCTACTTTGGTACAAAACGTTTCAGCATCTTCAAGGCAACATGAAATGTTATTAAGTGCTGTCACATTCCTTTTTATACCATTTCATGCCCTCGCAGACTGGAGCTGATTATTTTCAGATGTTACCTTCCAAATCAAAATTAAATGTATCAAATTATTCCACTTATTTATTTTATGTTATTACTTTTTTTTGACAAGGAAAATACTTTGAGGTATTTTTACATCTTGTTCAAATGTAACTGAGGCATCATATATATTATAACTTTTAGCCATGTTTAGTTTACCGTCCTTGCCCCTAGTTACAGTGTTGGGAAAGAGACACATTATAACACAGAAACTCAAATGTCTACACATATATATATACATATACAGTATATAATGAACATTCTTAGCTTGTTTTTCCAAAGCTAAGAATGGAACCATCAACCCGGTAGTCATCTCTCCTGACTGTGACAATATCTCACCTCAGTTTCCTTAAATTACTATTATTACAGTTTGATTTTTTTGGCCTTCGTGCTTATACTTTTATGACATTCTAGCCGTACAGTGAAAGTTAACAGTTAATGACTTTATGTCTAATCTTTTCCCCTTTTACTCTCCATGCAGTCGAGATAACTCCCCCAGTCTGAAGGAGATCAGAAATGGGTGCCAGCAACAAAACGACCGCAAACCCTCAATGCCACTCCGTCTGCTACGCCCCGAGCCACCCACACCCCCGCCTACCACCATGGTTCCCCTCTCTACCAACCCCACCCTGCCTCATCTACCTCCCCCAACCCCCACAAACACCACTCAATCCATTCCCACCACCTCCATACCACCCTCCATGCCACTCTCCCCTCTTCTGTCTGTTGTTAACTCCAGTGAGATTTTGGTGGAGTTAGAGCGAAACAACAATTCAGCTAACACCAGGCGGAAAGGCAACCAATCTGGGGGTGACAGTGAACTAAACCTCATCGACTGTCTGCTGGTCAGCCCAGCTATCAACACTCTGTCCATTCAGCTGCCAGCGCAGGCTGACCGAGTGCTGGGTTGCTTCGCTCTCATCCTTCAGATGCTGTGAGTTTACCCAGAAGTCGCTCACTTATTATTGGTGTTACAGTCCAATATTTAAATACCCTTGTTTTCCCAGAGTCAGGAAGATCTGTATCGATTTTAACTTCAGGTACTATACAGGCTATCATATTATTATTTATTATTTGGCATTTATTTGACTGGAAACAAGAACAATTCCTCCTAGAAGTAAAGTTGCTAAATGCACACAGATTTCCCAACATGTTACCACATGCAACACCTTTTTAGACATGAGGCTTATTTTTTAGCTGTATTTTTTCAGCTACAGTGGATCATCTGAATGATGGTTACAGTTGCATCAATAAAAGAAATCCTGAACACCTATTTATTTTCTGAAAAATTGAAAGCATGAATATGATGATATAGATTTACTCAAGTAGTGTGCTTATTACAATTTGAGGTACTTGAACTTTAGTTGAATATTTCCATCTACTTTATACCTTTACACTGTGCTACATCTCGGTCGCAAATACTTTTTAATGTAATAGTGACTATGCTTATTTTCATTATTAATACACACTATTTTATGCTGGTTTTGTGAACAATTCTAATTTATTATTCTAAATTAAGTTGCCAAGCAGTTTGCTTGAGTAGCAGCAGCACATTTTAAGATCCATTAATGTATCTGCTATCAGACTGATGGGAATGTGTCCCTGAGATATCTGCATTTGGTTAAAAATTCCCACAAAATTTTTTATGATTAATTGAAGATGCGCCCTGGGCGACTCTCAATATGCCCTTTTTAAATGTGACCTTTATTTCTTTAGCTCCCATTTTTCATCTGCAAATGTATAGCAAAAATGTTGTCTTGAGGTCTTGACCAAATGCTGACTTCTCAGTAACATTTCCCAATTAGCAAATGTTTTCCATATGAAATCTTGCCATGTAACCTGTGAACTTTAGTCTGATAGAAGCAACATATATGTGTGCAGTCTGAGTGGACTACAATGAATGGTGAGACATTACACATAGTTGTGATGTGTCAAAAGATATACTGAAAATCACTAAAATTTTATAGAATACACAAATCTATGTCATGATGATGTTACTTAAAACATTAAAGCATTTCCACTTTGTAGAAATTGATGTTAAGATGTGCTGGAGTTTGTAAAAGTGACACTATGTAAGGTTAAAGAACAGATTAGAGTGTTTAGGTTGGTTACATATATCGTTGTGTCAGGGTGTAGGTAGGTAACCAAACAGGATGGCTTGAAAGGTAATAGAATCTGTGTGTTTGTAGACTTTTTAACAAAGCGAGTGTTACTTAACTCAACTAACCCAACTCATAATATGATGCTCTATTTTCTGTTCAGTCAACACTGTAGGTCTGTGTCATCTCAGCACTGCTCATGTTTTGACTATCCTATCCTTTTGTTCTTCTTTCACACTTATGCCGGCTACACCCTGCCTCTTAGCACTGTTAGGCTGACTCACTTCCTGTATGTCACTTTTCAACTGTCTATTAGGTCAGACTACGATGACTGGAGACCTGCTCTGGCCAGCCTGCTGCAACCCATCCCCTTCCCTAAAGAGTGAGTGTTCTCAAATACTTTTGTCAGCTCACACTCATATTGTAGGTATCATTTTCATTTTCTTGATGTATCTGGTAAACTCACCAAATACACCAAGATATGAGAAGTGAAAAAGGTTATTTAATTTTTAAGATTTAAGTATTTTGTACCCATGTACAATGTACTCACCATTTAGTGCATTCATTTATAGAAATACATACAAGGCAACAAGCAATGGTACTGGTTAAAAAAAAACAAAAAAAAACAAAGCAAGACAGAACTGCAACAGTATCAACAGTACTAATAACAACAAAATAGCACAAAATAAAATAAGAAGGGTTAGTTGCTTTTTCCTCTTTTTTTACACTCGGGATCTGCATCTCAGGACATAAGTTGGTCATCCACTAAACACAAAGCGCATCAAAAACAAGAGCAATTAGATCAGTAAAACCCAAGCAAATCAAAGCAATCAATATAGCTCAACTTCTCACCCTGAAATGGCCTCTGATGACCCACAGTGGGCTTTAGGACATAAAATTCAGGACCACAGACAGCTCTGGACAAATTTATTTGTCATTTTGTCATTTGTCATTTATTTTGTCTGAATGCAGTCACAGTTTGTCATGAAAAAGATTAGTTTACTGTATTTGTATCCATTTATTTGATTTTTTTTTTTTTTTTTTTTTCCATTTGTATCTTTCTTTTGTCTTAATTGCCATCGTGTGGCAGACCCAGGTTTCTCATGCTGGCTCTCCCCCCTCGTAACTGTGGCATTTCTGGTGTCAAGGGGAGAAGCAATCCTACCCATAACCTCTCTCATCTCTGTGTGACTGGCCTTCAATTGTGCTCTCAAGCCCGAAATGTTTTGATTTAAGCCTGCCAGAGCACCAACCAGCTGACATGAACTAATCACTGTTATAATGAGTTCACATCTTATGCCTCGCTGTTCAAACTTAAATTTTCTTGGTTTGGAAGCATTTTTCTCCTGTGCTGTTTGTCTGTGTTGTTCAACATAAAGGAGATGGTCGATCTCCTTTTAGTATATAGTGACCAAGGGGGCAGTGGGGCATGTCCGCCAGGTGTAGGGAGACCAGTATGTTAATGCTTTGCCGTCCAGGGATCAGATCATCTAAAAAAGGATGGCACATTGATTTATTTTAGCCTTTAACTAATCCAAGTTAGACATACAGTGTGAAACATGTTGTATCTTTGCACAAAGCCACTACTTTATTACCACATTGCTATGCTGCAATCACAGGTGCAAATTGCCTTCAGCAGCCAAACTGTAACTGTTTTTGCACCGGCATATAATCATAGCAAATTCCTTTGTGGATAAGGTTTTATTCTGTGCAAATTATTTTGCTATTAGCAGGTACAGTCCTTTCTTGGTGAATGTAGCCCATAGTTTGTTTTTGGTATTCTCAATCCCCTTTCCCATCTTAAAAAAAACCCCAAACTTTTCCCCTTTTCTATTCCCCCCGTCAACTGCATGCTGTTTTGTGCTTGTTTTGTGGCATTAACTCGCCACCACCAAAATAGAACACTAGAGAACTCTGTAGTATATTTTGTTGAATTCTTCAAGTTAATTTTTTGGAGGGCTGATGTCTGTGATCTGTTGTATTAGGAGTTTTAACCATTGTGATACGACCTTTTCCTACTGTTTCAGTACAGCAGAATTGTTTTCTTGGCAATAGTCAGGACTTTACATAAGGGAATAAAGATGTGTTTTGAATTTGTGTTTAGTATATCCAGACTGCCAATTATGCAGAAGGTGGGGGATAGTGGAAATTTGTCACCAAGGAATGGGGATAGTGTGGTGGTTATTTCTTCGCAAAAGTTTTGTGTTGGTGAACAGAGCCAGAAAACGTGGAGCTACTCGTCTCTTGTGCTGAATGGACAGTAGGTGCAGATGTCTGATCCAGCTATTTCTGTTATGTGCAGCCTGTGCTATGTGTTCTGTGAATAATTTAGTTTTGTGATAGCTGTAAGTTGGTATTTCAGGACACAATGAAAATGTTATGGTAGATTTTGTTATTATCAGTGCTGTTATTGACATCTTTTTCCATTGGTTCATTGAAATGTGAGGTGGATTCTCTGTGGGGAATATGAGTTAGAAGTTTTTTTGATGTGTGATTTCTTTCATTTTTTTCAAGTATTGGCAGTTGTACCAGATGTATGCTTGTTATTCATTTTGCTTTATTGACGGATTTAATTGGATACTAGTACAGTACCCATTTGGGGCATAAACTTGAGGGGTATTGTTTGGGTCCAGGCTTTAATGATTTTGTCCTGTGTTGTGTAAAATGTAAAGCACCATAGAGGACACAATCAAAGGAAACAAAAAGGAAAAAAAAAAAAAAAACTATCCCCTATCCTGTAAAAATCCTTTAAAGAAATGTTAAAATGTTTCATCAAAGACATTTTCCCAGAAGTTGTGATTTCATTGTGTCACTTCTTAAATCACTTAAACCCTGGTCAATAATGCCAGTATAGAGGTGTCATTTCACATTTCATTTTTGAACATTTACACAGCCTGTATAATGAAAGGCTGGCTTCAGTCCTCCATCTGAGTCGACAACAAATTTTTTAGGGGTGCTTACCCAGGTTTCAGCAGAACCTATTCATATTCATACATATACATGCTCACTGTAGTTGCACATTTAAAATGGATAAAGGAGATTACAGTTAGAGTTCAAAGTATTAGATTAGAAAGTAAATGTTAATGGTAAATGTCCTATATTTATATAATGCTTTGACACTACAGATTTTGCATTCGCCCATTCACACACACGTTCATACATGCCACCTGCTCATCAAGAGCGTTAACCATTCACACAAACTCATACACTGACAGAGCGGCATCAGGAGCAATTTGGGTTTCAGTGTCTTACTCAAGGACACTTGGACATGTTAACTGCTGGGTCTGGGATCGAAGCAGGAACCTTCTAATCACTGGATGACTGCTCTACCATCTGAGACACAGCAGCCCCAAAAGTAGTAATCTATGGGTACAGAAAAACACTGGTGTTTCTTTTTTTTGTTTAATTTATTCTAAATGCGCTCCAAAAAAACACCATAATCACATTGTAACCATCAATGTCAACCTTGAAGTTCACATGCGTCTTCTCTCATGTCACTGTCTTTTTTCCGCTTTTTCACATCGTTGTCTCTGCAGTTGTATGCATGTTTCTTAAAACGTCCTGTTGGGGCCTGGATGCTGACGTGGATGAGGTATCTCATCACGGCTCCTGGGAATCGGCAAGTGGAAAGGCAGCTTGTCTCTCTCCAGAGAGTTTGCTTTAATTGGCTATAAGCAGCCCAAAGCGTTATTTGTAATTGGCTGGCTGATCTAGTGCTTCATTAGTGTTAAATTGTGAATGACTTGTTTTCCTAACACTAGGGTGCACCTGTTACTTACCTGTGCCATTGTTACCTCGTCAATGGCTGCAGACATCATTAGGAAAGGCAACAATACTCCCCAGCACCCTGTAGCTGAAGTTATAATGAGCCACATCATTGCACACACAGCTTTTTGGACAAATACACACACAAACTGACACTGACATGTTCAGATGTGAAAACCTCTTGCATACGCACTCTATATCCAATGATTATACCAGGAGGGTTATTTATTTTGCATTATGATTTTTTTGGGCTGTGTTGCATAAAGATATTACTTCAACAACAATGCATCTGGTCAAACATTTTGATTGCTTTCTTAACAAGAAATAGATGGAGACGGGCTCCTGTTTTATTAATAAGTGTGAATTGTGAGTAAGTTTATCTAGTCATACATTAACAAAAAAAAACACATGGGCAAACACAAAAAAATCTAGATAATATCTAGCTAGCTAATTGTATTACCACCTTAATCAGTAAATTTTGAGTATATGAACTCTTTCTTGGCCATGAGAAATATGTATGTCTGATATGTCTGAGCAGAGTAACTTTAAAATAATTTGTCTTATAAAAAAATGCAAAATCCCCCTTTTACACAATATAGACATGTGCATAGATTAAAAATTATGCTAACAGATTAGATAAAGAGTCATTTCATAAAGAGCCAGGCTAGCTGTTTCCTCTTGTTTCCTGTCATCTTTATGCCAAGCCAAATTAGGTGGCTGCCATGGACTGTATATAAAAATGGAAAAGAAAAGCGAAACCAGGTCATAAATACCTTTGGGGAAATTGGGTAGGTCATGGGCCAGACTCAAAACGCTAAGTACAAGTCAAACATTTATCGCTTTATTTTAGATAGCTCTTAAGTTAACTTAAGTTCGAGTGTTCATTTTTGTAATCAGTTTTGGTAATTGACTGGTTATAAATAATTTGTTGAACCTTAGTTCTACCACCCAATCGCAGCTCGTGGATTATGGCAGTGCTCGGATCTGGAGTATTTTGGCTTGGTTACTGTACAGTTGGAGGAAGTTGAGAAACGTCATCAATCTTTACTTTTTTCAATGGTGCTGGCTTTATCTTAATAAAAAATTGCATTGATCCAGTCATCTAATTTTTTTAAAAAGAATTTTTTTTTTTTTTTCAAACTCTCTTTTATCATAAACTGTTGAATGTAAATAAAAAAAAAATTTTCTTGTAATAATTAGCTACATATGGAATTTCAGTGTTGTATATGTACAATTTTTAAAAACATGATGACATACCTTCTAAGCCTTATGAACCTGAATTGTGGGTTCTCTCCAGGTACTCCAGCTTCCTCCCACAGTCCAAAAACATACAAATTGGGGGTTAGGGTAATTGGTCACTCTAAATTGCCCGTAGGTGTGAATGTGAGTGTGGATGGTTGTTTGTCTCTACATGTCAGCCCTGGATGGATGGATGTTAAATTCATCCATCCATCATCCAGCATCTTCGGGCGAAGGCAGGATCACCCTGGACAAGTCGCCAGTTCATCGCAGGGCTGACTTATAGACACAAACAACCATCCACACTCAAATTCACACCTATGGGCAATTTAGAGTGACCAATTACCTAAACCCCATGGTTGATAATATTTATAATATGTGATCCAGTATCACTGCAAGAAATGTCTTAAAACTAATACTGAAAAATGAATAATTATGTTGGGGATCGCTTCGAGAAAGTTTGGTTATTGAGGAATAATTACTAAAAGTAATTAATACATTTTAATTATCAATAATAATTAATAATTTCGGGGCACCACCCACGAACGAGGGATCAATGACCAAACTATCATCAGTCTCAAAATAAAATAGATGGCATCAATTTATCAATTGTGTCAATATTCGTGAGGTATCAAACAATTAATCATCGGTTTGAACGTATGACATCGAGCACTGACAGTGTCAACTAGCTGATGTCACAATAATTTGTACACATGACCAGAAGACAGCTTGCATGTACAACTAATAAATGTTTATTACGGGATGTGTTTGACTGATAAATCCATACACTTAAGTCAATAAACATCTATCTAAGCTATCGCTAACGTTAATATAAAATGAATAATAAGCTAAAGGAAAGATAAACAATACCATGCAACCAGGTGTGTGTGAATGAGAGAGAGACAAGATGTTAGATATGCCATTGCAGACCACATATTGTCGCTGGAAGTGACGGCGCTGAGTTTGAACAAGACAGTGGTTGCAACACTCCTGGGTCCACATGTCCATTTACACACACGACGGCACACAGTGATATTGAGCACACTCAATGCTTTGGCTAGCTGGTGGTGGCGTGCGATTATAAACCCTCCTAAAGAGAAGCCCAGAGGGATATGCATGCCTGAAGAGTGCGTCAGTGTGCTTGTGGGTGTGGGTTAGTGAAAAGCGGTCCAGGTCGGATGAGTTTCAACGATGGATTTATTGCTCCCTTACGGTAACACCTGCGCAAAGCTGGAACTCCTTCTTACAACTCGTCACATGACGTGGGGAGTGGCGCAGCGAGACTTATAGCGTTACTGACGTCATGGGGATTCTGGTCAAGGCATTACCAATGGGAAGCAAGAGTTTAAATTTGTGTCGGACATTGTGACTAGGTGGGATTTATGGGACCGTTGTGATTTTGGGTGCACATCTATTGTTCTTAGGCCCTGCTCGGTTGCACGGCCCTTTCCTTTGTTTGAAACATGTTGTGGCGGCCCCAACAATAGCCAATCCAAAATCAAAATATTCTATGAAGTAACAAATAGTCCCAAAATTTCACTTGCTGAAAATGAAACTAACCTTTGCATGTTGACTGTATCCAATCATAACATCACTGTGAGAGTTATCACAAAGAGGAGTTCCAACAAAAATGTAGGAGTCTGACCTAAAAACAATGAATAAAATCTGATCTATATTGTTCAAAAGCATGCATTAAATTAGCCTTTCTCAATGTCTATTTGTCTCCCTGCTGCCCAGGGCCCTCGCACATGCTAAATTCACAAAGTAAGTATAAACAGACATCAGAAATTGTTCCTCATATAGCGCTTTAGGTTCCGGTTTGTAATCTAACTTCCATGTCTAAATTTTTCTTTCTAACCAGGGAACTGAAATATGTTATTCAGAGGTTCGCGGAAGACCCAAGGCAGGAGGTGAGTGTGTGTGTGTGGAAAGGTATCAATCCAGCGGATATAAGAAACAGTTCCCCCGTGAATTAAAATTCAGTTATGTACTTACCCCAAAGCCAGAAAGATAACATAAGTTTCTTAGTGAACAACAAATTTCAGGAGTTTTACAAGCAAAACAGTGGTTGCAGCTTCATTAATTTTACTAACCTTAGCATATGTATGGATGAGAGGACATAATGAATGATAAACTGTTCATTTAAAGGAAAGTGTTTTTAGAGAGAGTTGTTGATGAGATTTACCAGAATGTGTGTGTGTTTTTGTTTTGTTTTTTTCACAGGTCCACTCATGCTTACTCAGCGTGCGTTCAGGTAAAGATGGCTGGTTTCAGCTCTACAGTCCAGGAGGTATGGCCTGTGATGACGATGGAGAGCTCTTTGCGAGTATGGTGAGTCTATTCAACCTGAACTACTAGGAATACTAATTAAATAGTAGTTGTGGCTTTTAACAATTCACTGTACCCTTCTCTTCAACTCCTCTAGGTTCATATTTTAATGGGCTCCTGCTATAAGACCAAAAAGTTCCTGCTGTCTTTGGCTGAAAACAAGCTGGGCCCCTGCATGCTGCTGGCCCTCCGTGGAAACCAGACCATGGTAGAGGTATTTATTTATTTATGTATTTATTTATTACCACCACTATAATATTTTGTTGTTGTTAGTTTGACTTATAAAATCATTTAAGTGCTCTTTTAGAGTTTTTGTCTGTTTTATTGTGTGTTCAGATCCTGTGTCTGATGCTTGAGTACAACATCATTGATAACAAAGACACCCAGCTACAGATCATATCCACGCTGGAGAGCACTCAGGTGGGCTTCCGTATGTACGAGCAGCTCTGCGACCGACAGAGAGAGCTCAAAGAACTGGTGAGTTACCGCTCTGTCTCTCTGTCTTATACACACACATGCAGTAATTCCTTGGGCTCACTGAGGCCTGGAGTTTTCATTGGTATTTACTCTGCAGTTTTTGACATGTTATGCTCATCCCACTCCCATTTCAATCAGCTTGATGTCCCCTGCGGGAAAGTCAAATCACCAGTATTTCATTTCATATAAATTATTGTGATGCATGAGTCCTACTTGTCATTACACAATTTAGGCACACGGAGATTAGAAAATTAGCAGATTCTGGGTAGGACTAGGGTAGAAGGAAAACACAAGGTTCATTTAGGAAAATGATGTATTCTTCTGGATGTTTGGAAATTTGGCTGTGCTTAATGAAGCATAAAACTCATCCAGTTTAAAAGAGTTGAACTTCTCCTTTAAGACGGTGTCACATTGGAGATCGATCAGTTCCAACTGCAACTCCTGTGGTGCCGTTTCAGGGTCTTGTGTGAAGGGACGTGACACCAGCTGAAGTGACTGTCAATTTTTCCAAAATCAGAGAACCGATGGCAAAATTCTCCATGCAGGTCGTCTAGTGATTTGCTGAATTTTTTCACATGTCGAGGGCCCTTTTTCAACATAGCCAGTGTGGGGAAATGAGCGAATAACTTGTTTAACATTGGCTTTGAGAATAAAGCTAGCTTGGTTTTGAAGGCTCTGACGTTTGTGTACATCTCATGCACAAACTGGTCTTTCCCTTGTAGCTTCACGTTCAGCTCATTCCATTCCGTTCAGCTATGTCCACAGCAAAAGCTAAATAACAAAGCCAATCTGTGTCACTCAGCTCAGGAAAATAGTCAGCTTTCTCAAGTAGCTCCAAAAATGAGATAATCTCCTGTTTGAGCTCCAACACTCATTGACATACTTTTCTCAAACTTAACCAGCGGACATTGGAGTGGTAAAGCAAGTCCTGGTGATCAGCATCAGTTTCTTCAAGAAACTTAAGAAACTGACAATGCTGAAGTCCCCTCGCTCGAATAAAGTTAATGAGTTTTACAACTGGCTTCACTACATGGTCAAGCTGCAATACGGATTTACACAGGGCTTCCTGGTGGATTATGCTGTGTAAGAAAATTACCTTTTGTTCAGCTTTTGTTCTTTCACCCTCTCCTGGTTTCTTTTGAGCAAACCGACATTTTTTCCAGTCAGATTTGGCACTCCATCTGTGGTAACATCGGCGAGTGTAATCCAAGGTAGCTTGTGCCTCTTATTGACCCCTGACACACTGTCATACAAGTCCTCTCCCCGAGTTTTCCCCTTTAGGGATTCCATGGCCAAAAACTCATCCCTTATCTCAAAATTGTCATTAATGCCTCTGATAAAAATGAAAAGCTGAGTGGTGTCCTTTATGTCATTACTTTCGTCCAGTGCCAAGGAATGTAATTTAAATGACCCCACTTTTTTGTTTAGCTTGCTAGCTAAGTCTTCTTCAATTAGCTCAACACGGCATGTCACTGTTCTGCGTGATAAGCAAATTTTTTCAAATTTGTTCTTGCTCTCAGGACACAAGATACCTGCTTTCTCTACCATGCACTCTTTGAGAAACTCCCCTTTGGAGAAAGGCTTGCTGGTCTTTGCTAATTTGAATGCCAGCAAATAACTTGCCTTCGTGCTTGATTCTTGGATGGCAGTTTGTCGGATAAAGGTGTTTTGCTGAGCCTACAAACTAGCTGCCAACATCTGAGCGGTAGCTGTCTGTTCTTGCGTTGACTGGTTGTTAGCATAATTAGCATGCTTGGTGGAAAAGTGATGGCTGATGTTGTATTCCTGTAAAACCGAAACGGTTTCTTGGCAAATAAGACATACAGCCTTTGACCGGACTTCAGTGAAAAAGTATTTAGTTGTCCATTCCTTATTAAATACTAGGCACTCACTGTCGACTTTTCTTTTCTTTGGCCCACTCATTGTTGCAGATGGGTTCAGAGCAGTAGCAGAGTAATAAAAGAGAGTAGCCCGGGCTCCGCAAAATCAAGTCAACATATCACTGCGCCTAATGTGCCACCTGGTGGAACGCCAGGCATTACAAGACAAAGTCAAATTAATGCAGTCATAATTATGATATGATTTGTGCCCACCCCTGCTTTAGAAGCACACTGATTTGCCCCCATAAGATGATAAATGTTCCTGAGTTTTATAAATAGATAAATGGAGTGTATCATGAAGTTTATATACGGAATATGGAATGAAGGAGCCCCCAAGCGAATTGAGGCCCGTGGCTGTATGAGTCTGTAGCTAAAGGTGCTCCTGATGAGAGGGATTGCCCATGATAGCCTTCAGCTTTCCTCTCATCCTCCTCTCAGTCACTACCTCCACACTGTCCAGCTCCATCCCCACCACGGAGCTGACTTTCCTCACAAACTTGTTCAGTTTGTTTGCACCACCACTCCCGATGCCGCTTCCCCAACACGCAGCAGCAAAGAAGAGGACACTGGCCACTTCAGAGTGGTTGCTGGGAGGGGTGGGAGCTGTGCTGTTGTGCAGTCTGATGGCAGATGGAATGAATGAACCCCCCAAGCACTTTGAGGCCCCTGGTTCTATGAGTCTGTAGCTAAAGATGCTCCTGAGTTTCCGCAGCTCGGCGTATAGAGGATGAGAAGGATTGTCCATGATAGCCTTCAGCTTTTCTCATTT
>KV751352.1:5466700-5499076 GCA_001698575.1 Mola mola
GAGCTGGCTTTCCTCACAAGCTTGTTCAGTTTGTTTGCTCCAACGCTCCCGATGCCGCCTCCCCAACATGCAGCAGCAAAGAAGATGACACTGGCCAGTGCAGAGTGGTAGAACATCCGTAGCAGCCTGGTGTCCACGTTGAAGGACCTGAGCCTCCTCAGCAAGAACATTCTGCTCGGTCCTTTCCTGTAGAGGGCCTCGGTGTTGCTTGACCAGTCCAGTTTGCTATTTAGGTACACCCCAAGGAATTTGTAGATGTCCACCATCTCCACCCCATCCCCGTTTATGAAAACAGGTGTTGGGTGTCTCTTCCTGTGTCGGAGGTCCACTACCAGCTCTTTGGTTTTCCCAATGTTGAGCTGCAGGTGGTTCCTGTCACACCATCCCACGAAGTTCCTGATTAGGTCTCTGTACTCATCCTCCATTGTAGGCTGCATTACAGACATGCAGGTGGCATGTCCCAGAGTTGAAGCAGAAGTCGGAAGTGTAGAGGTGAGGGGGTAGCACAGTTTTGGGTGGGGGTTGGAGTTTCCCTGAGGTGTTTCAGTGCTGCTTGTCACCACGTCTGACAAGCAGCCTTGCAGCCTGACATACTGTGGCCTGTCTTTGAGTTAGTCTGTTATCCATGCCACCAGGTCCTGGTCCACCTGCATCACAGAGAGCTTCTCAGCCAGAGGGACCAGCTGTACGGTGTCAAAGGCACTGGAGAAGTCAAAGAACATGACCCTCACTGTGCTTTGCGTCCTATCCAGTTGCGCATAAGATCTGTGAAGCAGATGGATGATGGCATCCTCCACGCCGATGCCAGCCTGATAAGTAAACTGCAGCGGGTCCAGGCAGCCACGAACCAGGGGCCTGAGGTGTTGCAGGAACAGTCTCTTAAAGGTTTTCATGATGTGTGACGTTAGAGCCACAGGCCTGAGGTCATTTAGAGCACTGGGACGTCCCTTCCTGGGCACACTTTTCAGCCTCAGGGAGAGGTCAAAAAGATGTGTGAAGACTCCTGCCAGCTGCTCCACACACACCCTGAGCACATCAACCCACACACCCGTGGGACTGCCAAGCTTCAGTCCTGAGGAGCTACGAGGAGGGGGGTAGCACAGGTGTGGGGGTTGGGGTATCAGAGGGGGTGGAAAACAGGTTTAGCTCGTTAGCTTCGCACGTTCCCTAGTCCCCTCCACCGCTCCTGTGGCTCTTTTCATGCCTGTAATGTTCCCAACCCCCGCCCAAACCTCCCTAGCATTGCCCGACTCTAGCTTTCCCTTAATCCTGTTCTTATAAGAGTCTTTGGCCCTCTGCAGTTCCCTCCTCAGCTCTCTCTGGATTTCTTTTTGGGCAATCCCATTGTCCCCAGCCACGAAAACCTTCTTGTTCCTGTTCAACAGGAGCTTGATGTCCCTGTTGATCCTTGGTTTGTTGTTTGGGAAGCAGCGAACCTTCCTGGTGGGGAACAACACTCTCCTCACAAAACCTGATGTAGTCAGTGACGCATCGAGTGAGGCCCTCAATGTCATCACCAAAGTCCTCCTGAAACATCTCCCAGTCTGTTATCCTGTAGCACTCCATCAGGCTCTCTTCTGCCTCCACTGACCACTGCTGTACAGTCCTGGTGGAAGAGGGCTGTCTCCAAAGAAGAGGCTTGTATGTAGGAGTCAGCTGTATCATGCAGTGGTCTGATTTGTCTAGAGGGGGGAGGGCTGTGGCACTGTATACCTGTTATCTGCTGTTATCTGAGCTGCTGTGTTGGGCTGCCACTCGCTGCGGCGCAAAAGCATCTACCATGTACATGCAAATATTATTTTTGAAAAAAAAAAAAATTCAAAGGATGTAAAGTTGGTCTTGCCAAATTACACAAAACAGGTCCTCATCGGTGGGTCACACTTTGGGGTGGTGGTTGCAGTTACAGAAGTTACACAAATTTTCCTAGTGTTCTTAGTCCTTCACAGCCCGCAACCTTTTGTCAAATTTTGTCAACAAAAGATTTTATTTCTTCTTTTTCTTCTGCTTTTGCCTGTGCACTAGAAATAGCTGTGGTCTTGTGGCATTGTGTTTTCATGTTGACTGTACTATTCCCGTGAATGCAATATTTTTCGTAAACACCTTGACTAAAATTCTACAAATTTGGGGGTTTACTTGGACTCAATGGTGAATTTGATATAGATTTTGGTGGTGAAAGATCAAAGGTCAAATGGACTGTGACCTATTAAATTTTTGTTCATAATTTAAGAATTCATACATTAATTATGACAACATTTCACATGCATTAGAACTTCTTTGCAGCAACCTCCATATTTTAAGCATTGTAGTGTACCTCAAACTCTTTGGCTCCGCCGATATATAGCTTTAGGTGTTGCAACATACGGCCAAGCTTTCTTACAGTCACTACATATATTTTTCAACATGACTGATGGCAAACAACAGCATGGCAGTAATTGTAGTTACTTTGTTATATATCAGAAGCTCTAAATTATTTTTCTGAGTGCCCTTCTGGGTGGTAGAACTGAGGCTCAACACACACGGCCTGAGTCAAGAAAATATGAAAACACATATCTTACTCTTTGATTCATATTGAATGTGGTACAGTAGGGATGGAGAGAGACCATTCTGTGTTTTATGTCGAAAACAAATTAAAGAGATTTTGACACTTTACACCCCACTCACGTCAGTATGCCACTCATCTTTTTTAATGGAATACTTAATGAATACCGCAAGAGGGAAAATCTCTTTTTAAAACAACACGAGTGAACAACTAAGCACAACTTGCATCATACAAGGTTGCATACAGAATTGCACATTGCAAGAAACCATACACAACAGCACAGGAGCTTATACTCATCACAGTCACTTTATCATCTGTATTGCCAAATATCTGCATTTGTTGTGTTGTCTTTGCTTAGATTGAACTTTATAGTTATTTTTCTATAAAGGTGATTGCACAGTTTATTTGTATCTCTTTTTGGATAAAGGACAGTCTGATGGAGAAGTCTAGATACAAAATGTTACAAAAGCCAGTAAACAGAAGTTGCTTTTTATTTGTATGATAAATTACTAAGAGAAAAGTGGCAAGAATGGTCATGATTGTGACATTTTTTTCAACAAAATTTAAACGACCTGTGTTGTTAGAATCTTGTTGGGGTGGCGGAAGCTGGACATTTTTCTTCTTCCATAGGGTGGCATGACTAAAAAACTTTGAGAAACATAGGGTTTAGGGGGGAACCTCTCCCAATCCCTGCTTGTGAACAACTGAGCCTTTTGATGGTGTCCTCTCATATTCACCAATGAACCTCTTTACATGTTATATATACAGTATATACTGTATTTCATATATTCAAAATCAGTGAAGTTGATATAGTCAAGCACTCAACATACTGTATTATCTCTGTATGAATCAGAATTAAGCATAGACCAAAAAAGAAATAATCACATACTGTTCCTTTTACACAACATCCTAGCGTTATTACAAATCTGGGCTGTATGGGCCAAGTAAATATTTTAATACTATGAGAGGTAGGTGTCCGTATTGATTAAAATTATATGTTTTATTTTTTTCTGACAAATATCAATATCAAGAGTTTCTTCCAAATTTGTTTCCTGCCGTCAGAAAGATTGTCTACAGCCAGGACATTTGATAAGATGTAAAACAGAATTTAGCTGTGTAAGCAGTTGTGTTTAGTTTTCTACTTGCCAGTCAATGTTGATCATTGAACTCAACCTTTGTGTGTTTTAGGATTTGTTCCAGTGTGTCTTGATGTTATTGTTGGAATCCATTAGAATATTCTTGATTTATAACACCAATGAAGGGTTTTTGTTTGTTTGTTTGGCTCAGTGAACAAGTTTAAATTTAAGTATTTATGTTTTTTCACCATTTCAGTGATGACTTAATTGACAAAGATCATAATGGTTATTAATATGCCACTGTCACCCTTCACCAACAGTTGGTGCTGCTTATCAGCATTTTCCACTGGACATGAATATTTATCAATGTTTCTCGTCCACTCATCATATAATGTTTTTGATGATGAGCACACTCAACATTTATCCACTGCTGTTGTCCCTCAAATTCGACAAATGCCCTTCACTTCTCTTGTTCTCACAGTAAATAGGATTGTTTCTTTTTGTAACACACTTCTTAGTCAACGTCAGGGTTGAAGTATGACAAGTCTCTGAGCTGAGGGCCTCAAATCCACTTGAATGTCTAGAGAGCTGAACTGTACATTTAAAAGTGAACTCAGTCTGGTAGGTACACAGTTAGAATCAACAGGACAACCCATAAATGTTTAGCACATAAAAGATACATTTCTATAAATGGTATCCTATGTACGTGAAAATATCTACGGGGTGAACATATTCTACCAGTACATCCAGTACAGTATTTATTCACTAAATCATTCACTAAATATCAGAGGAAACTGGAAAATGCAGGGAATTTGCATTTAAACAAACATAGCTACAAAAATTATTACTCAATTTTTCTGTGCATGAGACAGCAATTACACTAAAACTAAATGTGATACTATGTTATTGTATAGGTCTGGCATTTGTAGTAATAATAGCATTAATTGCATGAATAAACCTCTCACATATCATTGTTATAATTTAATCTTTATGTATTTAATCTCGTTTTCGTTTTCGTTTCGTTTCGTTTTCTGCCGCTTATCCGGGTCCGGGTCGCGGGGGTAACAGCCTGAGCAGGGAGATCCAGACACTCCTCTCCCCAGCCGCTTCCACCAACTCCTCCGGGGGGACACCAAGACGTTCCCAAGCCAGCCAAGAGATGTAATCTCTCCAGCGTGTCCTTGGTCTGCCCCGGGGTCTCCTCCCGGATGGGCATGCCCGAAGCTCCTCCCCAGGGAGACGTCCAGGAGGCATCCTGACCAGATGCCCGAACCACCTCAACTGGCTCCTCTCAACGCGGAGGAGCAGCGGCTCTACTCTGAGCTCCTCCCGGATGTCCGTGCTCCTCACCCTATCTCTAAGGCTGAGCCCAGCCACCCTGCGAAGGAAGCTCATTTCGGCCGCTTGTATTCGCGATCTCATTCTTTCGGTCACTACCCAGAGCTCATGACCATAGGTGAGAGTTGGGACGTAGATTGACCTGTAAATTGAAAGCTTTGCCTTCTGGCTCAGCTCTCTCTTCACCACAACGGACCGCTTCAGCGTCCGCATCACTGCCGACGCTGCTCCAATCCGTCTGTCAATCTCCCGCTCCATTTTCCCCTCACTCGTGAACAAGACCCCGAGATACTTGAACTCCTCCACTTGGGGAAGCGACTCTCCCCCGACCCAGAGTGGGCAATCCACCCTTTTCCGGCTAAGAACCATGGCCTCAGATTTAGAGGTGCTGATTCTCATCCCCGCCGCTTGACACTCAGCTGCAAACCGTCCCAGTGAGAGCTGGAGGTCACTGTTCGATGAGGCCAACAGGACCACGTCATCTGCAAATAGCAGAGACGGAATCCGGAGGCCACCGAACCCGACTCCCTCCGCCGCTTGGCTGCGCCTAGAAATTCTGTCCATAAAAATTATGAACAGAACCGGTGACAAAGGACAGCCTTGGCGGAGACCAACCCTGACTGGGAACGGGTCTGACTTACTGCCGGCAATGCGAACCAAGCTCTGACTCCGACAATACAGAGATTGAATAGCCCGTAACAAAAGGCCATCTACCCCATACTCCCGGAGCACCCCCCACAGGATACCTTGAGGGACACGGTCATAAGCCTTCTCCAGATCCACAAAACACATGTGGACTGGTTGGGCAAACTCGCATGCCCCCTCCAGTACCCTCGCGAGGGTATAGAGCTGGTCCAGTGTTCCACGGCCAGGACGAAAACCACATTGCTCCTCTTGAATCCGAGGTTCAACTAGCAGCCGCACTCTCCTCTCCAGCACCCTGGAGTAGACTTTCCCAGGGAGGCTGAGGAGTGTGATCCCCCGGTAGTTGGAACACACCCTCTGGTCCCCCTTCTTGAAAAGGGGGACAACCACACCTGTCTGCCACTCCAAAGGCACAGTCCCCGATGTCCACGCAATGTTGCAGAGGTGTGTCAACCATGACAGCCCTACAACATCCAGAGCCTTCAGGAGCTCGGGACGGATCTCATCAACCCCCGGGGCGCTGCCGCTGCGGAGTTGTGTATTTAATCTTAATATCTTTAATGAGTTTGCAATTAGTGGGTAAATTCACTATTTTTGTCTGGGCACAGGAAGAACCCGTTGGCACATCATAGAACATCATAACAGGAATCAAGTGAAAGTGTTCACAGATCAAACTTTTCTGTTATTGAACTATTGTTTCTTCCTTATCACAGTGAGAGACTATATTTGTATCTTCATGTTTAACTCATAATGTCACTGTATTTGAAAAATGTGTACTTTGTTTCAACCCTCACATCCTATTTCCTCAATATGTCTAGAGTGCAGTATGTGTGTAAACATTTTCACTCACACACCACCTATTGTTTGACAACATTCCTGCAAGGCTCAGACATCATATTTTTTTACGCCTTGTCCTTTCAGCAAAGGAAAGGAGGCCCTACCAGGCTGACTCTGCCGTCAAAGTCCACGGTGAGACTATGATGCCTTCACCGCACTACAAATTAGTTTCAAGATTTTCTGCTCTGGGCAGAGACCAGCCATGAGAAATACTTGCTATTTCAATATTCAGTGTTATTTCCTAAACATTGCTTAGGATGCAGATCTGGCCCGCCTATTGAGTTCAGGTTCTTTTGGGAACTTAGAGAACCTAAGCCTGGCCTTCACCAACGTCACCAGTGCCTGTGCTGAGCAGCTCATCAAGCTGCCTTCACTCAAACAGCTTAACCTCTGGTCCACACAGGTAAACATACAGCAACATACACACACACAAACTCCAAACACCGGTAATCAGGAATGATTCAAAGTCTAATACATGCCCTCTCTGTCTTTTTTTCATCCTATAGTTTGGTGATGCAGGGTTGAGGTTGTTATCTGAGCATCTGGCCTGTCTTCAGGTTCTGAACCTTTGTGAGACTCCTGTCACTGATTCTGGTCTCCTGGCTCTCAGCTGTAAGAAAACATGCACAAAATAAATCATGTGACTGTATTCTATAGAAATCAGTTCTATTAAGCAGATCTTGGCGAAAATGAAAAATCTCAAGAATGACTAGAAAGGCTTTGGGAAGAAAAACAGCCAAGGACAAGCACACAAGTTCACATTTTGTGGTATAAAAGCCACCTCGTAAGTGTATAAATCCATTTTGGCTAAACATTACTGTTTACCCTTTTCAGCCATGAAAAATCTGTGCAGCCTGAATATGAACAGCACCAAACTCACAGCTGACACATATGAAGACCTAAAGGTAAGACAAAGGATACTAAATGCAAATTTGAAAATAGATGAGATGCATATTTTCCTGTTACATCTACAATTTCAATTTAAACTGTGTTCTTAAAAAATGATGCCATATTTTATTTTTTGTTTATATTGTCAAATAAATGCAATAATGCAACGATAATGCAATGATAATGCATTTCCCAACAAGGAGTACTTATACTCCAGAGGGTACAGAAAAGTTTGGACGTCGTGTAAAATGTAAATAAATACAGAAAACAAAATTACTGAAAGTAATAAACAAATGGTTTCAACATTCAACTTTTGCCACTTTGAGTAGTGGGAATGCAAACTGAATGCAAATTTGAATTTTATATAAAATATTTTAACATCTACAATCATATTAATTTCAATAGTTTAATAATGCTATTTAAAAATTCAAAACATTTCAATGATAAATGGTGGTGGTGCTCAATATCTTGAGAGTTAGTAAAATTCTTAATACATATAATTCCATTTGTGTCTGTTATATTATGGTGAAAATTGTCCGTAGGTGTGAATGTGTGTGTGGATGGTTGTTTGTCTCTATATGTTGGCCCTGCCATGAACTGGTGACTTGTCCAGGGTGTACCCGCCTTCGCCCGATGATGCTGGGATAGGCTTTTTTCACAGATTATCTGTCTCTTGTATTACTGAAATAGTGATCATTTTAGTAATTATGAATAAAAGTCATGATATAAAAGTCAATTAAAGTCTTATAAGTTACCTACTGTAGCTTTAAATTTTGAACGAGAATAACTTAAGTCATAAAGATTTCCCAATTTCCAGTATATAAACCTGGCTAATAGTACATCTGGCTTGCCCTCACAGCAAGCATCCAATCACAATTAGGTGTTGAGAGAAGTACCAGCCAAACAGCTCACAGTAGTATAGCCAATCACTGTACATTATTCCTAGTCAATCCAGTGACATTTCAGGAACAGAGACTGTTCGCTAATGAGTTATCCTATATCTGTCACTGTCTGGCAGTTTAAGAGACTAGCAGCAGGTCTAATTTCATTCTTTCCAATGGAAGGAATGAATGTGGAAAAAGATTTTAACAGTTTCTTTCACCTTGTAGTTACCAAGGTAAACATTATACCAAACATGAACAACATTTGAATTATATGAAAATGTAATTTTTCACACAGGAGAATCAGGAAAAAATTTGCTTTGTTCAAACTTGTCTCTGTGTCAGCAACACATGTTCAGATCTGGAGATCTTAAATTCTCTTAAGGTAGCAGATAAAAACGAGTCACAGAATAAGACAAACATGTTTTGCCAACATTACATATATGAATGTTTATAGTGTTTATTTGTTTGGATATGGTAGAAGAGTGGTGGTAGTAGGCCAGGTAGTAGCTACCTACTCAAAATAATGTTCAAAATAATAGCAGTCCAATGTGACTAACCAGATTAATCCAGGTTTTTAGTATATTTTTTATTGCTACATGGCAAACAATTTAGCAGTAGGTGCAGTAGATTCTCAGAAAACCAACAAGACCCAGCATTCATGATATGCACGCTCTTAAGGCTGTGCAATTGGGCAATTAGTTGAAAGGGGTGTGTTCAAAAAAATAGCAGTGTCTGTCGTTGACTTTACAAACTCAAAACTATTTTGTACAAACTTTTTTGTTTCTAGGATTTAGCAATCCTGTGAATCACTAAACTAATATTTAGTTGTATGACCACAGTTTTTTATAACTGCTTCACATCTGTGCGGCATGGAGTCAACCAACTTGTGGCACCTTTCAGCTGTTATTCCACTCCAAGATTCTTTAACAACATTCCACAATTCATTTACATTTCTTGGTTTTGCTTCAGAAACAGCATTTTTGATGTCACCCCACAAGTTCTCGATTGGATTAAGGTCCAGGGATTGGGCTGGCCACTCCATAACATTAATTTTGTTGGTTTGGAACCAAGATTTTGCTCGTTTACTAGTGTGTTTGGGGTCATTGTCTTGTTGAAACACCCATTTCAAGGGCATGTCCTCTTCAGCATAAGGCAACATGACCTCTTCAAGTATTTTGACATATGCAAACTGATCCATGATCCCTGGTATGCGATAAATAGGCCCAACACCATAGTAGGAGAAACATGCCCATATCATGATGCTTGCACCACCATGCTTCACTGTCTTCACTGTGTACTGTGGCTTGAATTCAGAGTTTGGGGGTCGTCTCACAAACTGTCTGCGGCCCTTGGACCCAAAAAGAACAACTTTACTCTCATCAGTCCACAAAATGTTCCTCCATTTCTCTTTAGGCCAGTTGATGTGTTCTTTGGCAAATTGTAACCTCTTCTGCACATGCCTTTTTTTTAACAGAGGGACTTTGCGGGGGATTCTTGTAAATAGATTAGCTTCACACAGACGTCTTCTAACTGTCACAGTACTTACAGGTAACTCCAGACTGTCTTTGATCATCCTGGAGCTCGTCATTGGCTGAGCCTTTGCCATTCTGGTTATTCTTCGATCCATTTTGATGGTTGTCTTCCGTTTTCTGCCACGTGTCTCTGGTTTTGCTCTCCATTTTAAGGCATTGGAGATCATTTTAGCTGAACAGCCTATAGTTTTTTGCACCTCTTTATAAGTTTTTCCCTCTCCAATCAACTTTTTAACCAAAGTACGCTGTTCTTCGGAACAATGTCTTGAACGACCCATTTTCCTCAGGCTTTCAAAGAGAAATGCATGTTCAACAAGTGCTGGCTTCATTCTTAAATAGGGGCCACCTGATTCACACCTGTTTTTTCACAAAATTGATGACCTCACTGATTGAATGCCACACTGCTATTTTTTTGAACACACCCCTTTCAACTAATTGCCCAATTGCACAGCCTTAAGAGCGTGCATATCATGAATGCTGGGTCTTGTTGGTTTTCTGAGAATCTACTGCACCTACTGGTAACTTGTTTGCCATGTGGCAATAAAAAATATACTAATAACAGTGATTAATCTGGTTAGTCACATTGGACTGCTATTATTTTGAACACTACTGTAGGAGATAGGAAGTGTCTACCATGCCATACCAGTAGCATAGTTTATGGGCATTATCTTCGGTCAATCACACAAGGGGACTTCTTTCTTTGAGCTTGGGAACCAGTCTTGTTGGGATAGGAGAATTAACTGCCACAATTTGGAGTGGGCAACCAGAAAAGAGAAAAAGAGGGAGCGCACACATACATTGTGGGAACAGGCAGGACTGTAACACACGCTTAGAGGAGCTGGTTGTCATCGTCAGTAACCCATCAGGAGGAGTCAGGAGTGGGATTAAGGAAGTAATCCTAGTCACAGGGCTTTAGATCACAGTGTAGTAAGGAAGTATCTGGGGAAAAAACAATATGCAACATGCTTTGTTGAGCCAAGGGGCACAGAGAAAGGTGAAACCCTGGTGTAGACCTATTGTTTGACAAGTAGTTTTGAATATATGTTATTTTCTTTTGTTTGTAGCCTACTTTTGGGCTGTACAATTTCTTTTTAAGAAGTTAATAAAGTCAAATAAATCTGGAAGCTTTGGTGTTTTTGACAAGACCATTTATCTTTTGAGGATTTTTAATTCACTAAGTAGATTTGGATAAATAATGTCCTGTATTTATATGGCTTTTCTAGTCACTAAACCACTTTTACACTACAGGTTTTTTTATTCCCACACACATTCATACACTGGTGGCAGCGTTAACCACTCATGGCATCAGGAAGACGTCAACATGTTAACTGTCAGGATCGAACCAGCAACTTTCTGCTCACTGGCTGATTGCTCAACCGTCTGAGCCACAGTCGCCCTGGATAAAAATCTTAGCTAAACAAATGCTAAACACAGCAATATAAGAGAGAAATTACAATAGATATACAATATATGATATAATTAATGCTGTCATGATAAGTGGGGTTTTGTGTGTGTGTTGGTGAGTGGATAAATGTCATTGCATGCACATATACTACATGCCACCCCTGCAGACGTCACTGTCTCATGTGGCCTACCACAACTAAGAAGTTCCAGTTGGTTTATTAGAATTTATTGCTGCTATAACCAAGACGATCCTGTCCCAGTCAGTGAACAGGTGGCCATCAGAATAAGTGACAATGTCAAAATTCCTAATAAATAAAACACAGAGTGCAGAGTTTAAAATTGTTAAAGAATCATAATTGACTGTTTATCTAAAGCTGTATTAATTAATGTTTTATATTCAAAAATTATATTATCGATGTTGAGTGCTGATGGTTTCTATTCATCAATATCCTTTCTGCAGGCCAAACTGCCCAACCTGAAAGATGTTGATGTTCGGTACACAGAGGCCTGGTGATCAGCCACGCTCACACACTCACATGTTCACATACACAACAGGACACACATACACACACAAACATATGCACACAATAAACACTGGCTCAGATACATAATGCAAAGACTGTCACCCCAATCGCTGTCGTTATCAGACCAGGAAGTCTGACATCCCAGTATGAGGATCACATGATTTCACCAGAATGTGTCTGACAGCAGGATCCTTCATTAGCTTCAGACATCATTACCAACCCCTGTAATGGCGTCATCAGTGTGAGTTAACTGTCAAGTCCCTTTCTTCTTCTTAACACCAAATCTTTATAGATGTAACCACTCCCCTTTTTTCTGTCACAAAGGTTTTACAAACCTTGATTTCACTGACATGCAAGGAGACACTCTATTGTGGCTTGACAGACCCTTTTCTCTCTCTGTCTTTATGCGCACATCTCCGTGTCCATGTCTTGAGGAAAGCTTAAAATTTTTCTCTCTCTCCTGCTTTCAAGGGATAGAGGTTGGATATACTGTTTCAGCTTCTTATTCCAGTCCTATCTGATCCATGGTGTAGCTCTAATAGGGGTGTTGAACACTTTGGTCCTTGTCAATCTCAACCTTTGGCTTCAGAATTCAGGTTCAAATTTTTAGCCTGTTCAAGAATTTTATTAGTAAAAATGAGGTGCTACCTCACAGAAAAGACTGTGCCTCATTCCTTATTCATGACGTGTTCTTTCACACAAACAGACACAAAAAAGAAAAATGTTTTTATCAGCTTGAATGAACATATTTTTTCAAACATCTCTCCTTTCATATATTGTGGTTTGTACATAGAGCATGTATGAAGATAACCCCCAGTGATAACATTTCCGAATCATTTCTGGAACTCTGCAAGAAAGTTAAATGGCAATGGCAACATCTGTTCTTTTTCGGATTGTTCTCATTGTACATACTGAGGATCTCCCATTACTCGTAATGTGACATTTGTGTAGCAGTACAAGGGGGGTCTGAGACTGCCTAATATTTATAAATTGTGTCTTTTAAACCTTCTTTACTCTGCCTCTCCTGGATTTTGTCCTGACAGTAATGAAGTACACAAGTCCTGTCTTTTTCAAACCGAGAGGGCATGTGACTGTGGATCTCCTTGTATCTTGCCATGGTAGTAGCATCTGCGGCCATACAAAAGTGGACCTATAAACAAGACTCATCACCAGCTGAGAGTAATGTATTTTCATATCCCTGGCTTTTTTTCCTGTGTGATTTGGTTTTGAAAAGAAGACAGGACATTTGCCATACAACCTTAGTAAAATTAATTTTTGCTTTGCGCACTGTTTCATCAGGCCAACATGTTTCAGTTAGAGCTTCGGGAGAAACGCCGATAATGCTTGTCTGTAGCCCCCCACCCCCAACCTACTGAGGTCAGAGTCAAGAGTCGCAGTGCCTCTAGACATGTTGAGCAGTTTCTTCTTATCTATATCTTATCTATCTTCATCTCATCTGTCACACCCTCTCTTTTAAATTGTTCTGCTGTATTTATGTCATGCCATATGACCATTTTAGACTGTGTAGGTGAATAATTCTCATCAGAGGATGTGACAAAGCTGTTACATACTCTATCAATCATAATGGGCTGTAAGAAATTTAAAAAAAAAAAAAAAAAAAAGGATTGGTAAAAGACACTTTTCAGCCATACTTCCCATCTACATTCCCTCAGAATGTTGCCTATATCTAGGTAGCAGCATGTGATATGGTAACTTCCCTGACACATTACAGGTCCGTCAGAATCTTTTTTCTAATGTCTACATGGTTTGGTTTAGGTTAATTTGTCTTGGCAATTGGTCCTAGAAAATATGTAACACGTCTGGTCTCTACCCTTTACCAGTCAGCCTCTCTCTGACTGTGTCCATCCATTTTATTTATTTGTGTTGACCTTTAGAATGTGCTGGGTACTTGCTGAATCAAGGCAAGAGCTACAGTAGAGGACAGGATTCCGTCCACTATGAGATCATTGGTTTCCTATTTATTGGGTGTCTTGACAGTTGTCTGTTTGGCCTGTTGATTTGGTTTGTGTACCACCATCTTGAAATCTGACTATAGGACCTTATGCTCTCTTTCATATCCTGTATGATGTATATACACGTGTATATAGACATCTCTGCCCTTTCTCTCTTTGAACCATTTAGGAAACCTTTATACTTTTCTTTCTTTGGCCTCCCTTTATCGGCAGGCTGGTTTTACCTTCATCTTAATGTATGTAATTTTTTTCACACAAAGTGCACTGTAATCTAATATATTGCGATTTCATAATATCTTTGAATTTTCCGAAGTCCTTTATTTGATCTCTTTACATTTTCCTGTGTTCTGGTTGTTTAGTTTTTTGCATGTACACGTTGCTGCATTTTTATTTTGTTATTTTGTTTTATAAAAAACATATGTCAAAGGGTATGATCACTTGTTCACTGAGGTTAAGGACTAAAATGGAGACATCTCATCTAACTATTTTGTAATTGGTCATTGCCAGGGCCTTCCTTTGAGCCTTGGCGTATTACATCCGCCAAGGCAATTAGGGTTTGATTTATATCAATTGTATATATCAATTATATCATTTGATTTATATCACACTGACAGGGCATTATCATGTTTAAATAAAGTTGTTTCTGCCACGCATCAGCACACTTTATTGTGACTTTACTGTAGTTTTGTTTGGTTTTTTTATGGATTATTTTTTCTGAATATATTGAAGACTTGGTTTGACATTTTGGAAAACTGTTTTCTTTTTGGATGAAAGTAAAAACAAAATACTTAATCTGCATTACATTTAGCATCCATATAGCTTAGTTTATCATGAAGATTGGTCACTGGGAAAAACAGTTAGCCTGACTCTTTCCAAGTCTCTATAGCTTACATGGCAACTTCTTAGTGATGGCAAGATGGCAGGAATTCATTGTGCTCAGATAGTTTTTAGTAAGGTTTAGAGGTACTGGCTAGGTAGAATTTTTGCATATGGATAGCAGTAGCTATCATCCCATTTTCCAGATTTTCCAAAATGTCAAACTACTCCTTTTAAAGAGGGCAAACAAAGGGAAATCCTGTCGCTAAAGTCATCGCCCATTTTTCAGACAATAGAGGCTATTATGTGCAGTTTTTGTATTACAGTAGAACACGTAATGGTTTAATGGAAACGCCTCTTCTGTTCTGTCATGTGTCTGTAGAGCTCACCATGCTTTTTTTTCTGTTCCCATCCTGATTTTTCTCTCTTCGCATGTTTAGAAGAATTATTTCCATGTCCAAATTGTGTACAGCTGTGCTCAAGTTTAAACAGGTGTTATGGAAGAAACAAGGTCAGATGGGGCACAGCCTGACAGATCTGACAGATTGAAAAAAAAAAATGGATTTCCCATCATGTCTCTCTCTTTCAGTCTCTATGCTTCTCCTGCTGGGTTATTATTATTGCTGCTGTTGCTCTGTGGCTGTTATAAAAATACAAAAGATCATCATCAGGAATAATAAGAAGTATGATGTGAAACAATTTCAATCAAAATAAATAGTCTGTGAATATGTTTCAACTGTGTTTTCCATGTCTTCTTTTTGAACTATCTACGAGAGTAACTTCATTCTAAAATCTTTTATTCATATAGTGGTGTCCTTCAATGATCCCATTAATTACTATAGTAGGCTACTGCTATAGCAACGTAATACCCAGCCACTATTACAAACAAAATTTTGTTTGTAATACTCTTCAAATCTAAAATAAATGCAAATTTTTGTTTAAATGTTACGTTTTTCCAGTGCACAGTAGGTCATTTTCACAAAATGCATAAATAAGCAATTAAATCGTCCAAAGTATAATGCAAATGTTTGCAACTTTACACTTATCACTAAATTCTTTGTGTAGACCAACAATAGGTCTCTATGCTATGGAAACTAATTTACAACAGACAGGACATCAAATTGTCAATAATAATTCACAATTTAATGTAATTTGAAAATATTCTTTGTCAAATTAAGACATCTGACAGACACGCTAACCCCTCTTCATTGAGTGTTGTGGGGGAGACAGGATCCAATGGTAGAGGGCTCCATCCCGGCTAATAGATCAAGGCTGCAATGCATAACCTTACATCCTATCTCACACAGGCTTCACCATTTACTGGACTATATGGTTACAGAAGGTAGAGCTCAATGCCTGACCATGACCAACATTGACCTACCACTCCTGGCCAGGCTAGAGGTAACCACTACACTAACTACTCCCACAGTCATTGTAGGGAGGCAGTAGGAGCCTAAAGCAGCCTGAGTCAGACAGTGCAGCCTTGCTTATGACCCCATGTGTCAATGGACAGAATAAAAAGTCATTTGGTGCAGTTTCGGCTGCTACCTGTGTACCCCTTACCCACCTTCACTTGTCCTGTGTACCCCTTACCCACCTTCACTTGTCCTGTGTAGCACTGAATTCATCTTCGATACACATGCCACTGAACAGGCTCAGTGAAATGGACAGGGCTCATCCAGCCAGACAATTATCAAAGCAAATGAGCACAAACTGCACGTAGCATATGCAGTCTTGCTCCTGCAGTCTCTGGAGACATAAAGCATCTATATGAAATCCTTTTGACCTGCAAGAATGTGTTCAATGTTCTTAGGAAAAGAGGAGAGATTTGGCCAGAGAACTGCGCCACTATGCTCATCTCAAAAGTAGCAAACAACATAGGTTAACCAACAGGAAATTTAGCTCTCAGATACAAAGGTGTTGAGCACCAAACGACCTTCCACTAGCTGTTATCTTAAGCCCCCTGGATGAAATGCGTCACTAGGTTCAGATGGATCTATTTCCCAACCCTTCACAACTGAAGGAAATGGCCACTTAATACATCTTGATAGTGGCATGAGCCAGCCCCCAGTTAAATAGACATCAGAGAAAGGAGAGCACTGGCTCCCTTCCACACCAGACCATGTCTCTCCACAAGTATTAGAATACCAGTGGCAGGCTAAGCAGGTGGGCAAAACAGATAAATATCCTCACAACTGGAAGACAAACAGGAATAATCCTCGAATGCTCACAGTGGGGAAAAGATGACGTGACCATAAGGGAAACAAAAGACAAAGATTTGCAACAATAATGCCCCCATATGAGAACCAGTCCAGACAATACGTGGGTACGATGATACTCCTCACAGGCACAGAACTTTTGTTTTTAGATATGATCATGTTTACGTGTCTTAACATTTGAGTTACCTCTGGCGAGATGGAAACATATTGATGAATAGACTATTGATTAAAAAGCCTATTGAATTCAATTCATTGATTATTTTTTTTTTTTTGATTGAATGACCAGAATGAATACTTGAATTCATAGTATAATATTTTACATCTGAAAATGTATTAAATGATATCTGGGAAAGACTGCCTAATGGGCGAGAGCAGATATAATTTGAGACAGCGCGTACAATAGCAGGATGTCCTCTTGATGGAATGTAGTAATTATTAATACATTCACAGTGAGCCTCTAACAATGACATGTCCATATATCTTCTGAGCAACCAGTCCATTGTGATCTACATAAAACCAAAGTTAAATCAATCTTAAACATCCAAGCCGCCACTCCAAAGTCCAAAGCAATCAACCTTGTGCATGTGTACATGTATTGAAGTTTTGATAATGACTGATCATGATTGGTTACATCATATGGAATTGTTGTACATAATTATTATATACAGTATAAGGTGCTGTGGAAAAGTATCTGCCCCTTCCTGATTTTTTTTTTTTTTTGCATAATGGTCACATAAATGTTTCAGATCTCAAAAAAAAAATCCAATATTAGACAAATTTAACCTGAGTAAATAAAAAATGCAGTATTTAAATTATTTCATTTATTAAGGGACAAAAAGCTATTCAAACGTACCTGGCCCTACATGAAAAAATAATTGGCCCCTCTTGTTAAATCATGAATTAACTGTGATTAACCACATTTTTTTGGAAAGCTGAGTTCGATTTCACTAGTCAAATCCAGGCCTAATTATTGCCAGACTAGTTGACTAGAGAAATCACTTAAATAGAACCTGTCTGACAAAGTGAAGAAGGCTAAAAGATCTCAAAAAGCAACAGATCATGCCGCAATTTAAAGAAATGTCAGAACGCATGAGAAACAAAGTCAATGACATCTATCGCTTTGGGACTCCAGCAAATGACAGTGAGAGCCATTATCCACAAATGGAGAAAACTTGCAACAGCGGTGAACCTTCCCAGGAGTGGCCGTCCTACCAAAATGACTCCAAGAGCGAGTTGACGACTCATCCAGGAGGTCACAAATAATCCAGAACAATATCTAAAGAACTGCAGGCCTCACTTGCCTCAGTTAAGATCAGTGTTCATGATTCAATAATAAGAAAGGAAATAGGAAAAAATGGCATCCATGGGAGAGCAAAACAAAGCGAAAACAACTGACCAAAAAGGACACAAAGGCTCATCCTACATTGGCCATAAAACATCTTAATGATCCCCAAGACTTTTGGGAAGATATTCTGTGGACTGACTAGACAAAAGTTGAACTTTTTGGAATGTATTCGTCCCGTTACATCTGGTGTAAACCTAACACAGGATTAAATAAAAAGAGCAGCATACCGACAGTCAAACGTGGGGTAGTGTGATGGTCTGGGGCTGCTTTGTTGCTTCAGGACTTTAACGACTTGCTGTAATTGATGGAACTATGAATTCTGCTCTCTACCAGAAAATCCTGAAGGAGAATGTCTAGCCATCGGTTTGTGACTTCAAGCTCAAGCGCACTTGGGTAATGCAGCAGGACAAAGGATCTGAAACACAACAGCAAGTCCACGTCTGAATGCCTTAAAAAAAAAAACAAAATTAAGGTTTTGGAGTGGCCTAGTCAAAGTCCGGACTTAAATCCAATTAAGATGTTGTGACATGACCTTAAACAGGTCATTCATGCTCGAAAACTCTCCAGTGTGGCTGAATTACAACTCTACAAAGAAGAGTGAGCCAAAATTCCTACACAGTAATGTGAAAAACTCAATGCCAGTTATCGCAAAAACTTTTGCAGATGTTGCCAACAATGGTGGCACAACCAGTTATTAGGTTTAGGGGGCAAATACTTTTTCACATAGGGCCAGGTAGGTTTTGATAGCTTTTTTTCCCTTAATAAATGAAATCATCATTTAAAAAATGCATTTTGTATTTACGCAAGTTAACTTTGTCTAATTTTAAGATTTGTTTGATGATCTGAAACATTTATCTGTGACAAATATGCAAAAAGAAATTGAAATCTCGAAGGGGGCAAATTCTTTTTCCCACCACTCTATAAAATCATACACAGTCAGATTAAAGGTTGATTTCTGTTTAAGTTATGTTTTAGGTCATAATGAACTGGAACCCAGCAGATATATATAAGTTGTACATTTGCTCCTGCAGTACTCCTTGTAGCATGTGGTTTGTTTGTGTATTGTTGGTGGGACATCTGGTCACACTACCCTCCCACCTGCACATGATAAAGTATCTTATAATGAGCTTGCAAGTTGTGTCTTATTCCTCACTGAACAAAACTGATTATGTTAAATTATATTAAAGTCCACCTGAAATGGACATTGGAGAGTATCTAACTGCTGTGTCGTGACGTATTTCCTACTGAAACTGGAAAGAACCAATCACAAGATCAAAGGTGCAACATAACGTTGGGATTGATCTGGATGGCGTAACTACAGGTAACTACAGAAATGGTTATAGCTCCACTCAGCTCTGATAAACTCCGTCAAACGTTCAGGATTTATTGACAGCTGAATGCCATGACATGGTCGAAATTGGCTAGTACATAGTGATGTAATTTTAAGTGATATATGGTTTTACCATAAGAAAATGATATTGGATTTTAATATAATAACACAAAGAAATGTGTTTTTTGTTTTTTTCAGATCAGATCCTCGATCATATTGTCGCATATTGGATGTGATCTAAATGGGTTAAAATGACAGTTTATGTATGTGTAGGTTCTCAGTCATCCAAGTTGAGGTAGTCTTAAGTGCTTTAGTTGAAGGTATCTGGACTTGTTTTTGGTTTTGAAGAATCAGTTCTTTCAGTTCCTGAAGAAGTATTTCGGAGGACAAGAGAAATGTCTTCAAAACCAGAAAGAAATTAGTTTTTTCCATCCCAAGTGGACTTTAAACTGTATTTGGTATTTATTTTGAGATATGGAAATCTAAATAAAAATACTTAATATGACTTTTCATTACTATTTTTATTTATTCAACTGTTAAAGTTATCAGTAGTCAGTAGTTATCATGAATCTCTCAAAATCTTACGAATGGAGTGCTAAATTGCAACATCAGCAATTTGAAGTTCAACCACACATTTTCATTGTGTAGAGGTACACAATTAGAAGCTACAGGAAGCTGTGTAGCTAACTCCTGCAGCCATGTGCCTGCAGTTCTGAGTGACTAACTGTTCCTGTGGTCACCAAGTATACAAGTATACAGTTTGTGTGGGGTGGAAATGCCGGTTGCCCCAAGGCACGGATGTTCTTTAAGTGAAAAAGAAAATATTAAGACATATTACAGCTAATGATGCATTGCTATAAAATTGACATAAATGTAAGATATACAGTAAGATCAATATTAGAATTAAAAATTATGCAGAGTTGAATTTCCAAAACTGGCATTGAGGACAAAGTCAAACATATCACATACAAACCACCCATAAAAGGCCAATTTAAAAAAAAAAAAAATACTTATAATGACTGATCTATAATCTAATTTTTCCTAATTCCTTTAGCTATTATTCAAGTGGAAAAAAAAAATTTTAAATGTGAAATATGCTTCAGTTTTTGTCATTTTTGCTAGGGATGCAAACATTTCTGTAGTTCAAAGACTATTGGTTAACTATTGGTATCATCTTACATGCTTCTCATTTTTTCATTCTTTCTATTTAATTGATCGGAACAACATCCTATTGTTTGTGGTCAGTTATTTATTGAATTAATTTGAATAAAAGTCATCAGAAACATAAGAAAGCCTCATTCATAAAGTTAATCATGGATTAGAGATGAATGTAAACACGTATTGACCACAACATGAAAATCACTGATCATCTCATAACAATGCAATGTTCTGCTTTGAAACTGGGTCTACTTTCATGAGTATTCATGAGGATGTTACTTGTACCACATGTACCACCCACCATAACGTAATAGTAGACCTATTATATCGCTCCCTCATACATTAACAGTTTTTTTTTTTAATTTGTGAAGCCACTCATTGACATAATGTATTGATTAATCCTTTGCCTTGACCGCATGAAGCACATCTAGTATTAGGTGGACTGCAAAGTCAGTATTCGCATCAGACATATGGTGGCTTTAAAGTTATTGTAAGATGAATACTGTAAGGATTTTTTTCAATAGGGACGTAGTCATCCGATTTAAAACTTATTTTTCAAAGCATGCACAGCAGCTCCTCTTCTTATATTTGTCTGCTCTAATACTTTTAATGAATTCCATAAATTAGTGTGAGGTATTTCTTGCAGACAACCACAGTGGTGGCACCCTTTACATCTTTTGGTCTGTTAGAGTCAAAGCCCACCAACAGCTTCACCCCTGTCCACGTCAGTGTAAAAGAAACCTTGACAGACACTTCACCAGTGAACAGGAAAAACAATGTTAACTATTATTTTAGTATGCTGTTGCAATCCCATGATGAGCAAACTGCACTGCTAGATTGGCTTCAAAATTTAGTTTTTGAAGCAAAAATAGCTTGATTGTGGTTTCTTTTGAGGTTTCTTTTTGTAGATCAAGCTGACAGTTGCTGTCAGTTTTGACTTTTGTTTTTTATACTATACTAAGTTATATACTCAGACAAACGCCAAAACCTGCCACTAGGGGTCACCAACCAGTGTATTTATAGTGCTGGTCCCAAGCATGTATAAATGGTGAGGGGTGCGTTAGGAATGGCATGCAGTGCAAAAACTGTGCCTAATCAAACATGCAAATCACAAAAACGAATGTCATACCAGAACGTTCTGGGCCTGGGTTAACAATGACGGCCAGATAGATCAGGCACTCTAGGTAGAGAGCTGTCTGACATGATGCGGAGAAGAGTGTGCTAGAGACCAGGTGTAAGGGGAGCGAAGCCAGAAGCATTGGAGCAGGATTCAAACTGCACTATCAAAGTGTGGATAGGAAGAGAAATGAAGTAGGCGTGATCCTGAAGGAGGAGTATGCAAAGAATGTTGTAGAAGTGAACAGAGTGTCAGACAGTGTCGTGAGTGTGAGGCTGGAAATTGAAGGTGTGATGATGAATGTTGTCAGTGGTTATTCCCAACAAGTTGGCTGTGAGATGGAAGAGAAAGAGAAATTCTGGAGCTACTAAGATGAATTGGTAGAGAGTATTCCAAGAGAGGGGAGATTGGCGATTGGAGCTGACTTTAATGGGCATGTTGATGAAGGGAACAGAGGTGATAGGCAGGTTTGGTGCTAAGGAAAGGAATCTGGAAGGACAGATGGTAGTAGATTTTGCAAAAAGAATGGAAATGGCTGTGGTGAATACCTACTTCCAAAAGAGAGAAGAACACAGGGTGACATATAAGAGTAGATGCAGGAGCACACAGGTGGACTGCATTTTGTGGAGACGATGCAATCTGAAAGAGATCGGAAATTGCAAGCTAGTGACCGGAGAGAGTGTAGCCAGACAGCATCAGATGGTATTGTGTAGGATGACTCTGGTGGTGAGGAATAAGAAGAGAGCAAAGCTGGAGCAGAGGATTAAATGGTGGAAGCTAAAAAAGGAAGGCGGCTGTGGGGACTTCAGAGAGAAGTTGAGACAGCCTCTGGGTGGATTGTGAAGAACTGCCAGATGACTGAGGAACCAAAGCAACAGTGATCAGGTAGGGAGGTGTTTGGTATGTCATCTGGATAGGGGAAGGGGTTGACGAGGAAGCAATTGCATAGTGAGAGAACGGAAGAGAGTAGACAGGAATACAAGGTGATGCGACGTAAGGTGAAGAGGGAGGTGGCAAAGCTTATGATGAGCTGTATGAGAGGTTGGACACTACGGAAGGAGAGAAGGAACTTTATCATCTGGCGAGGCAGAGGGATCGAGCTGGAAAGGATGTGCAGCAGGTTCAGGTGTTTAAGGACAGGGATGGAAATGTACTACTAAGTGAGGAGAGTGTGCTGAGAAGATGGAAGAAGTAATTTGAGGAGCTGATGAATGAAGAAAATGAGAAGGAAAGAAGGGTGGAGGAGGTGGAAACTGAAACAGGAAGTGAAAAAGATTAGTAAAGGTAAGGAATGGAAAGGCAGTTGGTCCTGATGACATACTGGTAAAGGTAAGGAAGTGTCTAGGAGAGAGGGCAGTGGAGTTTTTGATGAAACAGTTCAACATGATCTTGGACAGTGAGAAGATGCCTGAGGAATAGAGGAAAAGTCTATTGGTGTTGATGATTAAGAACAAAGGTGATGTGCAGAGTTGTAGCAACTACAGAGGGATAAAGCTGATGAGCCACACCATTTAGATTTTGGAAAGAGTAGTGGAAGTGAGGCTAAGAGAAGAAGTGATGATTTGTGAACAGCAGTATGATTATAGAAAAAGTCAGAAAGAGTTGCATTGTGTCTTTGTGGATCTAGAGAAGGTCTATGATAGGGTGCAGAGGGAGGAACTGTGGTTCTATATGAGGAAGTCTGGAGTTGCAGAGAAGTATGTTAGACTGGTGCAGGATATGTATGAGAGCAGTATGACAGTGGTGAGGTGCGCTGTAGGACTGACAGATGGCTTCAAGGTGAAGCTGGGACTGCATCTAGGGTTGGCCCTGAGCCCATTCTTGTTTGCCATGGTGATGGACAGACTGAAAGATGTGGTCAGGTAGGAATCTATGTGGAAGATGATGTTTGCAGATGACATTGTGATCTGTAGTGAGAGCAGAGAGCAGGTGGAATAAAATCTGGAGAGGTGGAGGTATGCACTGGAAAGAAGAATACTGAAAGTCAGTTGTTGCAAGACAGAATACATGTGTGTGAATGAAAGAGAGGCTAGTGGAACGCTGAGGTTACAGGGAGTAGAGGTGAAAAAGGTCCATACATCTAAGTACTTAGGTTCAACTATTCAAAGCAATGGTGAGTGTGGTAAAGAGGTGAAGAAGCAAGTGCGGTCAGTGGGGGGATTTCAACGTCCCTCCAACACTCAGAGATTGGGTTCCAAACCTCACTAAGAAGCCTGGAAGACATTAGCACAAGGGCAGCTGACCTGAGAAGGCAGATAATGGCTAACATGGATACCTGGAACCCCAGGGAACGGTTACCAAGGCTTAGTGGCAGAATACCCTCATAAGGTCTGCTAAAAGATGTGAATGCGGCGCTCCAAAATATCCCTACTATGACCTTCACTAAGACCAACAAGCTGATAAAGGCCACAGCAACAGTGATCCTAAAGGTGCTTGACTACAAGATGCATGCGAGCAAGGGGCAATACCTCCCATGGAGAAGACGGTTGGAGGCTAAGATCGAGGCAACTCGGAGGGAGGTTAGCCAACTGTCAGAGCCTGAGAAGGGCAAGACCACTAAAGTACTAAAGACTACAGCAAGCTGTCCATAACTGAAGCACTGGAGACTGCCAAACAGAGGCTCACAACCCTGGCTGCCCACCTAAAGAGGTACACTAGAGACGTGGAGGCCCGGAGAATCAGCAGGATGTTCACCACTGAACCATCCAAAGTGTACTCTCAGTGGGAGGGTAATAAGACGAGGACAGACCCACTCAGGGGTGAGACTGAACTGTACTGGAAGGGCCTATGGGATAAAGAGACACCACATAACACCAATGCTCACTGGTTGGTGGACTTCAGAGAGGGCCACAGCCATCTCCCAGAGCAAGATTCAGTAAACATCACAATGGCAGACTTCCAAGAAAGAGCCTCAGGGATGAAGAGCTGGAAAGCACCAGACCCTGACATGATCATTAGCTACTGGCTGAAGAAGCTAACTGCATTCCATGAATGCCTGGCAGCTCAGATGAGCCAGCTGCTGAAATATGGGACTCACTCAGAGTGGTTGACCGAAGGCAGGACTGTCCTGATCACGAAGGACACGCAGAAGGGAATGATTCCATCCAACTACCCAGGCAATAACCTGCCTCTGCACGACATGCTAGCTCCTGTCAAGATGAGTAGGCATGTCGCTCAATACATGAGCGTGGCCCAGAAAGAGGTTGGTAGTGACACCAGAGGAGCCAAACTCCAGCTACTGGTGGACAGGGCAGTCTCTAGAGACTGTCAGACCAGAAAGACCAACCTGTGCGCTGACTGGATTGACTAAAAGAAAGCCTACGACTCAACGCCACATACATGGATACTGGAGTGCTTGGAGCTATATAAGATCAACAGGACACTAAGAACCTTCATCAAGAACTCGATGGGGCTGTGGAAGACTACTCTGGAAGCCAATTCAAAGCCAACTGCCCAAGTTAACATCATATGTTACATATACCAGGGAAATACCCTATCCCCCTTGCTGTTCTGCATGGGCCTGAACCCCCTCAGCCAGATCATCACAAAAAGTTTGGCCTTGGATACCGGTTCAGAAATGGAACAACAATCAGCCACCTCCTTTACATGGATGACATCAAGCTATATGCGAAGAGTGAGCAAGACATCGACTCACTGATCCACATCACCAGGATCTACAGCAATGACATCGACATGTCATTCGGGCTAGACAAGTGTAGCCGAATGATATCAAAGGGAGGCAAGATGATTACAACTGAAGGGGTTGAATTACCAGAGGGCAACATAGCCGATGTTCAGGTTCAGGTTCAAATACCTTGGGATCCCACAGGCAAATGAGAATCATGAAGAGGCCACAAGGAAGTCAGCCACAGCCAAATACATACGCAGAGTAAGGCAGGTCCTGAAAAGTCAGCTGAATTGTCAGAACAAGATCTGAGCCATCAACTCCTATGCCCTGCCCGTCATCAGATACCCTGCTGGTATAATAACCTGGCTAAAGGAGGAGATAGAAGCCACAGATATCAAAACAGGGAAGGTCTTCACTATGCATGGAGTGTTTCACCCCAGGTCCAGCACCCTGAGGCTGTACACAAAGTGGAAAGAGGGAGACCGAGGATTAGTGAGTGTCAGAGCCACTATCCAGGAAGATGGCCCCCAATGATGACCTGCTAAGTGAATGCCTCAGGCAGCAGAAACCCGGTGAGGAGAAGGAAGAAGAGAGACCATCATGGAGGGACAAGCCCCTGCACAGGATGTACCACCAACAGATAGAGGAAGTTGCTGATATCGAGAAAACATACCAGTGGCTGGACAAGGCTTGTCTCAGGGACAGCAGAGAGGCACTGATCATGGCAGCACAAAAACAAGCCTTGAATACAAGATTGATAGAGGCCGGAGTCTACCACACCAGACAGGACCCAAGGTGCAGACTGTGCAAAGATGTCCCTGAGACAGTGCAGCACATAACAGCAGGTTGCAAGATGCTGGCAGGTAAGGCATACTTGGAGCGTCACAACCAAGTAGCCAGCATAGTATACAGACACATCTGCGCTGAGTATGGGCTGGAGGTTCCAGGATCAAAGTGGACAACACCTCCTAAGGTGGTTGAGAATGACCAAGGTAAGATCCTGTGGGACTTCCAGATCCATACCAATAAAATAGTGGTGGCTAATCAACCGGATACCATGCTGGTTGACAAGCGGGAGAGGAAGGCGGAAGTGGTAGATGTCCCAATCCCAAGTGATAGCAACATCAGGAAGAAGGAACATGAGAACCTTGAAAAATACCAAGGGCTGAAAGAGGAGCTGGAAAGGATGTGGGGAGTAAAGGTATCAGTGGTACCAGTGGTGATAGGAGCACTCAGGGCTGTAACCCCCAAGCTGGGAGAGTGGCTCCAACAAATCCCAGGAATAATATCTGAGATCTCTGTCGAGAAAATCACAATCCTAGGAACAGCTAAGATACTGCGCAGAACCATCAGGCTCCAAGGCCTCTGGTAGAGGATTCAAGCTTGAAAGGAGACACAAGATCGCCCACAAAGTGCAAGTGGAGAATTTTTTATATATATATACATATGTCTGTATGTGTGTGTGTCATTCCTCATTCTTCTCATGAAAATGAATTCATAACTATGAAAATAAGAATTATTTTTTGTGATCACTCTGATGTTTTACTACATATCCATTAAAAAAACAATTCAAAGAAAAACATGAGATACACACACAAATTCCCCACAAGAACTAATTTACACATTTTATCATATTATCTATCTATCCTTTCATTTAGCTACAGTTTGTATACTCCATACCTCCACAATCATATTAAAGTCTGTCAAAAATATAGGTTTAGTATGCTTAATTGACAGCTGCAGCAGTCCAGGTTGTGCCCTCTCATTTGTTGTCTTGCTTTTTTGTACACTTTCCTCTCCTTCTTGGATCCTGTGGAGAAGATTCTGAGCAATGACAACTTATCCTGATTAAAATGGCTATTCTCTTAGAGAATGAGTTTTGTACAGTATACGTAAATCATTCCACCTAAAGCTCGGGGTATTTTTAATGCTTCCTGACATCTTTTCACTGGTCACCATATAAACTTTTGTTGCTGATATTCCTCCCCACACCTGTTTGTTCCTCTCTGGTCTGTCACAATAACAAGTATCACTTTCTTCACAGTTTTTTTTTTCTTCTTTTTTAGCTTGATGAAACATTAAGAATCGGGACCAAAGCTGATCACCCTTTGCCGTTTGCCGTCTCTGTGAACAATCCAGTAGATGATGTCAGCATTCACCTCAGCAAAAGCAAATGGAGCATTGTATTTTACTCCTTGATTTCCTTCCTTGATGGCTGTCACTGGACATGGACCACAACCAGTCTCAGTTGAAATGCACCAATACAATATGTAGTTGATTTATTTAAAAGGTAACATAATCAAGTTATTAATGTTATGATACACAACCCAACTTTTAATCTGTAATGTCACCATTTTATTATACTGGAAGAGGCCTGCAGAGACTTTCCTGAGTACAATGACCAGTAATGGTAGACAAAAATTCACTGGTAAGATGTGTATTTTTCGTTTTTCAAGGTGTGCAAGGTCTTGTACAAGTAGAAAGACGGGCAACCCATTCTAACCCTTTTTCATCAGTTATCAACTGCCAGCATCCAGGTGCATTAAGTCACATTAGGCAAGCTGAACTCTTTTTTTATTTTTTGTGGGCTGGACAGATGTTTCAGGCGCTCTCTTGCTGTGGTCTTGGTTGCCTAAGTAACATGAGTATTTGATCTGCTTCTCATGTGTTTTCTGTGCACCATCATTCTAGGCTTAGTTTATCTTTTGTTAAGTACATTTACTAATTTTTCATTATTGAGTGGATTCACTCCTTTACAATACAATTACAATATGACTGATTCTTGGGCAGCAGTGTTTTCTTCCATTTGGTGTTTTGTAGTACTGTGTAAAAATAAATAAAAGTGCTGTCTGTATTTAGGTTATATTGTTTATGTTTAGCATGCAGCATGCAGATGGTAGAGCGGTCATCCAGTGATCGGAAGGTTCCTGGTTTGATCCCAGACCCTTCAGTAAACATGTCGAAGTCTGCTTGAGCGGGACACTGAACCCCAAATTGCTCCTGATGCTGCCGTCAGTGTATGAATGTGTGTGTGTGAAAGGGTGAATGCAAAACCTGTGGTGTAAAGCGTTATATAAATACAGGACATTTACCATTTACATTTATGTTTAAGTGTGGTTAGAAGAAAGTGAAACAACTACAAAGAACACAGCAAGTGCAGATATCCACCAAGGCCAAACAATTCTCTCCTGCATGCCAGTAGTTCTGCAAATTTTACTCACAGCACAATATTTATATTAATGTTATAATTGTGTCAACATGTCATTGTCATTGATTTTTCTACCAGAACCTGGGTTTTTATTTCACTGTGCCATTTGTACATATTTTACTCAAACTCTTAAAAACTTCTATACCGTATTTTTATATCTTCCTTCTCTTTCTTCTTCTGTACTACTATTTTTAATTTATCTATTTTTATTGCTGCTGTAACACTGAGAATTTCCCCTCTGTGGGAGAAATAAAAGTTTATCTTATCTTATCTTACAGTACCAGTTTGAAATTACCCCAACACCAACCCCTGTACAAACAAAAAAATAAACCAACAAACAGCAGCAAAAACATAACCTCCACAGCAGAGGTAATAAAAGTTAAAGTGAATAATTATAGAATTAAGGTATTTTGTCATTATTTGTCAATTTCTGACTTTTTCCAACTTGAATTGAAACTGGGTATCAATAAGAACCAAAATTATTAAGCAGAATTGCATTCATTCAAATGCAAACAATAGCTGCTAACTATAAAAAAAATGCATTTCCTGGCAAAAATGCAGGTGGATGCAGAACGAAATGAAATGAAACTGCCGCAAGGATTTGCTGAATTGCAGAAATGTGAAATAAAGAGCCAGATGTAGTACATGCCTTCTTAGTTTAACATGTTGGAAGCTGATGTTCTTTGATGTCTTGTCTTTTGTGTTAAAAGACACAAAGAATATTTACAGAAATTAACAAATTTAATAATGTTCAAAACTGTTTCCACAGGTTATAGTTTCAAAAATAATATTACTAACAATAATAATAAAGAAACAGAGCATACCATTCATGTATATCCTTGCAGCACACATCAATTACTTGACGTGTTCCTACCAGCTACTGTCATTTTTGTCTCTTCCATCCAATCTTTCATTTAGCAGGATATCTACAGAGAGGTTTCCATTCGCATTATGGGCTGAAGAGACATTAGTGATGAGGCATGTTGGGATTCCCGGACAGTGTAGCACTGTAAAGATAACATACATCAGGCTGGTAAAATCTTGTCTTTTGTTCCTACTTTCTTTTCATTCCTACAATTTGGCTCAGCACAGTTTGAATAATGGAATATTGGACACACATTTTATGCTAAACTGAATTTTCCAGATGCATCTCCATATTTACAGGACACTCTCAATCTTCTTTACACAAAGTAGTATTATATCCTGGTAATACTTTTTTCTTTTCATTAGCCTACATAATATTATACTTGTTATCACAGGTATAATAATAAGTGAAAGCCTCACCTGTGCAGGCGATACCAGCAAACACCCAGCACTGGCCATATTTGACAGCCCTTGCCCCAGCCTTGCTCTACTGTTGGAGGATGGGCACGCTGCCAGTCCATCAATATGGTGCTACACCATCCTGGTACGGTTCATTCCATCTACCAGTCAGCACACCCCTGTTACCGTTCAAGTTCACCTGGGCAGGTGGAGATGTCATGTACAGGAGACATCAAATGAAAATATGCATATAGGATGATATGGAAGGATCATTTGTTTGTCAAGGAATCAGCATCCTGACACTTACAAGACATGATAAGACATTTCTAGTGCTGAAAATTATTTTTCTGTTTTGTATTTTAGAGGCAGGAGCCACAGGTCTTAATAACATTGAACATAAAATTCTCACAACGTGCCTTTTGGTTGGATCACTTTTGTTACGGTTACTGTCATTATATATTTTAATAGATGGACAGAGTTAACTAAACACAGCTGTTTATTTGTTGTTCTGTTAAATTTTTCTCAATACATGGTTGAAGAGATTGTAGTAATCATCCTGATGAGGTAGACAGGATCACATCTGTGCTCAATGTCCATCTCAGAGTTAAGGGCATTCTTGGAGTTGTCCAAAACTTCAAAACAGATGTCCATCACACAGTCCTCAAACTACGAGAGAAAGAGATAACCAGAGAAAACTCTGATAAGAGTGAAGAAAAGAAAAAGTTGGTTGCGGAGTAGGATATGTTTCTCTCCTTCGCACTATTTTGTAATAGAGATTTGAAATCTCATCCATTTCTCATTGGTCAGTGTAAGAATAATAATTGAGTCCACTGCTAATGCAGTTAAGTTATCCACCTTCAGAGGGATTTTTGTTTTGTCTGTCTGTTTCCATGCTTTTAGTTTGTAATGAGGATTTTTGTGACATGTTGCTATTTTGTTGTGAGTACTGTGATACCATGAATTAATGACTACTTTGGGAATTTAATGTATATATAGTTTTATTTGATTTATTTCTGTGTTTTGTGTATTGCATAAACCAAATCTGGTTTTATCTGTATGTCCTTTATATGTTTGTCTATTGCACAACTTTGTGTCTATTTGTCATCTTTTTTGTCTTCCTGCCTGCCTTCCCAGTCAGCTGTGAAGGAACAAGCCTTTGTTTGTGTGGTTTGGTTATATTCTGTCATTGTCTGTCCACAACTTCCGTCCAACAAACAGATGTTCTGAAGTCCCACAGTCTCTGCTCTCATACCGCTGTAGCAATTCGCACAAATAAAGTGCATGAGTGTGTGAAGTAGCAGACAGTTTCCTGAGGAGCAGGGGCTTAAATAAATATATAAAGGTAACCAGCTGTGTGTGGTGGGCTACCACCGTGGAAATTTTCTGAAACACTAGAATCCATTGGTAGTCTGTGTGTGTATATGTGTGTGTGTTTTACCTGTCCATTATTCCAGGGAATATCTCTAATGTAATCCCATGTTCCTATATAAATGACTCAATATTCACTGGTTTGACCAGCCCTTTCGTCATCAGACCTCCACTCCCAGACTACTAACGCTAACCCAGGGGTCTCACTCCGTAGCGCAATTCTCCATTGATTTTAGAATCTTGGCGTCTGAGAGTGGGTGGAATGAGTCCGCCTTCAAGGCAGCGTTTGTTAAAGGGCTATCGGAGGAAATTAAGGATCAACTTTCGACTCGTGAGGAGCCAGACTCTTTAGAATCCTTAATCAATCTGGCTATTAGGATTGATAACTGTCTCCGGGAGAGACGAAGGGAGCGTGGAGTGGCTCGCTCGCCTCCCCCACACCCTGCTCCTAGTCAACCTGTCACCTACTCACCAGCAACCCCACTCAATGCCTCCGCAGCCCCCCAGGAGGAACCTATGCAACTTGACAGGACCCGGTTGTCACCAGAAGAAACGCGGCAGAAGAGTTTCCCAGCGCCTCTGCATCTACTGCGCACAGCCTGGTCACGTCATCTCCCAGTGCCCACTTCGACCTAGGGGGCCTCGCCTGAATTCTCCTACCAGTACCGTGGTGGGTGAAACTGAATCCTCTCCCAGGGCCCCTCCACACATCTCTCTGCCAGCCACCATCTCTAGTAGTAGTTGCACCGTTAACCTCCAGGTCTTGGTTGACTCAGGGGCAGATGACAATTTTATTGACAATGCCTTTGCCAGGTCTGCTAATCTCCCCATAATGAAGATGGACACTCCCCGACCAGTTAGTGCTATTGACGGCAGACTAATCCAGACTATTACCCATCAGACTGTCACCCTTTCTCTCACTATTTCAGGCAATCACCATGAGCACCTTAGGTTTCTAGTCATTTCCTCGCCTTCATCTCCCGTGGTTTTGGGGTTACCTTGGCTAAAGATTCACAATCCTCACATTGACTGGGTGTCCTCGTCTATAGTTAATTGGAGCACCTTCTGTCACGCGCATTGTCTTCGTTCAGCTACTCCTGTGTCACACCCTTCTTCACCCTTGTTTTCACCTCCTGATATCTCCTCAGTTCCACACGAATATCACCATTTGGGTGAGGTGTTCAGCAAGGATAGACCCTCTCACTTCCCCCTCACCGACCTTATGACTGCGCGATTGACTTAATTCCCGGCGCCTCATCGCCCGCCAGCCGACTTTACAACCTT
>KV751352.1:5513247-5525511 GCA_001698575.1 Mola mola
GCCTCAAGAAAAGGGTAAAGTGGAACAATTAAAAGTCACTACCTCCACACTATCCAGTGGAGGTAGTGACTGAGAGGAGGATGAGAGGAAAGCTGAAGGCTATCATGGACAATCCCTCTCATCCTCTGTACGCCGAGTCTGTTGAAACTCAGGAGCACTTTTAACCACAGACTCATCCAGCCACAGGCCTCTAATCACTTGGGGGCCTCCTTCATTCCATCTGCCATCAGACTTCACAACACCACAGCTCCATCCCCTCCCAGCATCACCCACTCCACTGATTAAGGACTCAATTCATACACCGCTCTAAGGAAAACAAAACCCTAATACTGCACATGTCCAACCGTCTATATATATAGTATATATATAATTTCACTATTCACTGTGCAAACTTGATATACACACTACTTATTTATAAATCTCAGGAACATTGCACTTTGCACACTGTATACACAGAAGCCAGATTGTACTTAATACTTAGTGTATTTTATAATTTCTAGTATTTTACTTTTTACCCTGCGCTGCTACTTTCACCTTTGTACTGCTGTGTCAACCTGAATTTCTCCCAAGGGGGATCAATAAAGGTACATCTCATCTTATCTTAACCACAGTCTTGTCTTTAGGGCTATTCACTTCCAGGTCCAGTGGCACTTTCTGGTGCAATAGCCTATTTAGGAGTCTGTGTCATCTCAAGCTTTTTACTAGCAGGGGATCAAGTGGATGGTAAGCAAACTGCCGCGATGGCAGGCATCTTCCTCTTAAATTTCCTGGGACGTGTTCTAAAAGCAAGAGACAGTGGCTAGTAAGTTGCGCTGTGATCTATTGAATGTTTATCGATTGTTCTACTGCTTCTTTCACTGAACTTTAGTTTTACCTTAACCCAAGGTCTCCTAGCTAAACCATCCATAATACTTAGCAGTGTTGGAAAGAAACTTTGGGTATTTACATTGCGCTTCCAACCCTTGCCCAGTAATTGTAGAATCGGGCACGTAAATACTACATCTGTTCCATCTCAGTCAGTCTTTATGCAAACAGGTTTAGCTTACAACCTCCATGCATATCTTTTAATGAAATAGAACCTCAACATTGTCTGGTTATTATCAACTTTAACTTTGGTTGCATGCGACTTTATACTTAGTTGCAGACCACCCTCCAGTGTGTTTTTCAGTGTATTACTTAGGCACTGCCTTTCAGGTCTTTTTCTTAAGAGCCCTTATCTGCAATAAGGGTACAAAATAAGAGAGGTCTGTAGGTTGATATGCTTAATACATAATTATACATAATGCTTTTCTTAAATTTGATTAATAAAGGATAATATGAGTTAAGCAGTTCAAAAAAGTGCTTTTGCTGAAGTAAAAGTAGCCACACCCCAGTGTAAAAAAAAAAAAAAACCCAAAATAAACTCATCAACAAAGTAAAATTGAGAAAAAAGATTTAAAATCAAATCAAATTTGTATAGCCCAAAATCACAAATTACGACTTGTCTCACTGGGCTTTCACAAACTGTGCAGATGTAACACACTCTGCCCTTAAACCGTCGAACCAGGGGAGGAAAAACTTAAAAAACCCTAAACAGGGAAAATAAGAAACCTCAGGAAGAACCACAGTGGAGGGATCCTTCTTCCTAAGATGCACAGATGTGCAATAGTTGTAACTTGTACAGAACAAAACAACAACATGACAATAACGGAATAATAAGAATGTAGTTCAGGAGTCTATAAATCCAGGTGTATGAGAAACCTCTTAATCCAGAAGGAGGTGTTGTCTGTTGGTTCAGGAGTCATAGTGGTCCATCTATCCAGACTTGTGTGTTGCTTATGAAATCTATAAATCCAAGAGTATGTTGAATCTATAAATCCAGAGGTATGCAAAGTCTATTGATCCAGAAGTCATTGTAATCCATGGATCCAGATTTCTGCAGCCCAATCCAGCCTAGGATCCAAGTCACAAGATCTCTTGTCCTAATGTGGGCAGTAGGCTTCAGGCAGGACCACAGCAGCAGTTCCCACTGCGACTTAGAAAACTTGGAGGATGATAAAGCACAAAAACTCTGGGGAAGAAGTAAAGTTAGTGTAAGGATATGGCCATTTAAGGGAGCAGAGATTTAGTCAGAGTAAGGGGGAGGAGAAGAGAGGAGCTCATTGTATCATGGTGTGTTCCCCAGGCAACCTAAGCCTATAGCAGCATAACTAGGGGCTAGATAGGCCACCCCTAACTATAAGCTTTATCGAAAAGGAAAGTTTTAAGCCCACCCTTATAAGCAGAGACTGTGTCTGCCCCCCGTATCGAAACTGGAAGATGGTTCCACAGGAGAGGAGCTTGATAGCTATAGGTTCTGCCTTCCATTTTGCATTTTGGAGAATCTGGGGATCACCAGTAACCCTGCATCCTGGGAGCATAAGGTTCTGGGTGGGTGATAGGGTACTATGAGTTCTTTAACATAGGAGGGTGCCTGACCATGAATAGCTTTGTAGGTGAGGACAAGGATTTTAAATTCTATTCTGAGTTTAACAGGGAGCCAGTGCAGAGAAGCCAGTAAGGGGGAAATATGGTCTCTGATGCCTGTTCTTGTCAGTACATGTGCTGCTGCATTCTGGATTAGTTGAAGAGTCTTAAAGATCTTATTAGGACAGCCTGAAAATAGAGAATTGCAGTAATTTGCAACATGCATTTTTTGCCTCCAGCCTGGAGGCAAAAAATGCATGAACTAGTTTTCCTGCATCTTGTTGAGACAGGATCTGCCGGATTTTAGCAATGTTACGGAGGTGAAAGAAGACCGCCCTTGAAATCTGCAGCAGAATAATATATTTGCAATACTAATTATAAGAGTGCAAGATGTTCTATAGCAGAATAATGTTGTATATTAATTTTATATTGATGCATTTCACTTAAATATTGCAAATAAAATGAAGTTAAATACTGCTGAATAGCTTCACCTAACAGGACATATGTTTTTATTTTGCAGATTCTTACATTAATAATCAGAGTTGCTTGTAATAACAGTCGTGCTAATAACGGCTGTTTTACATACCACCTGATACTAACACTAGCATAGCTCTCTCGCTATTGTCAGACACAAACAAATTACCGTGGTCTCACCCTGACGGTGTGAACATTATTGCGGGAAATTTTAACCAGGCAAACCTGAAGTCTGTCCTGCCTAAATTCTACCAACATGTAAGTTGTGCTACTAGAGGGAAAACACTTTAGACCATGTTTACACAAACTTTAAACTTTCAAACAAAGCCATACAACTCCCACGCTTAGGCCAGTCAGACAACCTCTCTGCTCCTCACACCTGCATACACACCTCTGAGAAGAAGTGCAACTTCAGTGACCAATACCATCACAACCTGGCCTGAAGATGTGTTTCCTCAACTACAACACTGTTTCCAACACACTGAATGGAGTGTCTTTGAACATCAAGACCTGACCGTACATACGGAGGCTGTGCTATCCTACATCAAGTTCTGTATGGGGAATATAACAGTGGATAAAAGTATCCAAGTGTTTCCCAATCAGAAGCCCTGGATGAACAGCCAGGTCAAGACACTCCTCAAAAATCGCAACACAACCTCCAGGTCTGGAAACAGAGAACTATACAGTGCTGCTAGAGCTGACCTGAAGAGAGGAATCAGGAAAGCTAAAGCAGAACGCAGACAGCAGATCGAAACCCACCTCTCCCAACAACAACCCTCGGCAGGTGTGGCAGGGAATTCAGCAGATTAACCAACTTCAGGGGACAGACCAACACAGCAGCGGACTCGAGCATCGCACTAGTGGAGGAGCTGAACTCCTTCTACGTAAGCTTCGAAAACTCCTACCCAACAGTCTGCAATCGCACTATCTCAGCCCCTTCCAGCTTCCAGCTCCCAACCACTGACCATGCAGGCACAAGAAGTGGAATGGAGGCTAAGCAGGGTTAACCCCAGGAAAGCTTCTGGACCTGACGGTGTTCCTGGGAAGGTGCTCAGGGCCTGTGCTGAACAACTCTCGCAGGTCTTCACCACAATTTTCAACCTCTCACTGACACAGTCCACCATCCCATCTTGCCTGAAGTCTGCCACCTTCATCCAGATTCCCAAAAAATCAGGCACCTTTAGCCACAAAGAATACTGCCCAGTTGCACTCACACCCATTATCACCAAGTGCCTGGAACGGCTGCTCTTGAACCATATCAAGACATAGCTACCTCCCTCTTTCGACCCTCACTAGTTCGCTTACAGAGCAAACAGATTGACTGAAGAGGGAATAGTCATCACACTTCACACCGCGCTGAGCCACCTGGAATACCGGGAGAGCTATATCAGGATGTGCTTCATTGACTATAGCTCAGCATTCAATAGTATCATCCCTTACATCCTGGTCAGCAAACTGTCTGACCTGGGACCCCCCCCACACACACACACACACCTGCTCCTTGATTAAGGATTTCCTCACAAACCAATCCCAGACAGTCAAACTCGGCTCCCAACTCTCCTCCACCTGGACACCTAGCATGGGCTCCCCACAAGGGTGTGTGCTGAGCCCGCAGCTCTACACTCTCTACACCATTGACTGCAGACCCTCCCACTCCAGCAGCACCATCATTAAGTTTGCAGATGACACGACGTTGGTGGGACTGATCACAGGGGGAGATGAGTATGCCTACAGGGATGAGGTCCTGAAACTCTATTAGCTGTCAAGGCTAATGCTATCAGTTCAACAGACATGTTTGTGTCTAAACTGAATTTGTCTAACCATTGATAAGTAATTATTGTGGTGAAAAAGAATTGTTTTTCTTACTCTTGATTAACACTGGATATTTATTCAGCCATTTATTTTGCTGCAACGTTTTCATGCATGTCTTTATGACATCTCAAAAATCTGTCGGGATTGAATGAGAAGGAAAGTCAGAAGATGCTTATTTTGATGTGAACTGAGCAAAATCATTTGAGGGGAAACAGATTTAATTTTTTTCATAGTTTCTGAGGCAAAAAATAGAGTGCTGGATTTCATGCTTCCTGCCAACTCACAGCTGAACTGTTGAACCTCTGTATTAATTCCAAGAAGAAATGTTTTGCTAATAGAGGGTTTTTCACACTTAGCATTTGTCCAAAATTTCAAAATTATTTAATTTTTACTTCCAGAATTTACTTTATTACATCTCACATTGCTCCTGTCGGTATCCTTTAGAATGGAGGAGGCTCGCATCCTACCTGGCAACATGAAGGATAACTTCTGGGAAATGGGAGACACCGGGCCCTGCGGTCCATGCAGTGAGATCCACTATGACCGAATTGGTGGGAGAGACGCTTCTCACCTGGTAAACATGGATGACCCCAATGTCCTGGAGATCTGGAACCTGGTGTTCATCCAATTCAACAGGTAACAAGAGACACTGAGTGTTACTAGGAATTTAAAATCTTAAGATTCAACATGGATAACGGTTAGATAACTATTTTTATGTCAAAATAAATGCCCAGTAATGAATGAATAAAAGCTCTAATTAAATAGCTTATGATATTTTCAGATATGTTTAGGGATGCTCAATACACACTGTATTATATACATTGCATATTATAATCACTATTTTTAAATGCACTTCACTAATACTGAGACTGGGAGTCATTTATTTTAGACCAAATTCCCTCACTGATGCAAAAATACTGTAAGGATAACTATTAATACTTTAACAAAACATTAATCCAAAGATATTTTTGATAATCATTGTTAATGCAGTCCTAATGACTTAAGTGGGTAAAGGCAAGTATTAGAACAAGTAGCAAAGTCTGTCAGAAAATTACATTACTGTAATTTTCTTTCCTCATTTGGCTTTACCTAGGTTTTTCTTGGAGTCGCCAGAGTGAATCATCATCCTCCATCTTTTCCTGTCCTCTGCATGTTCTTCTCTCACACCAGCTATCTGCATATCCTCTCTCACCACATCCATGGATCTCCTCTTTGGTCTTCCTCTTAGTCTCCTGCCTGGTAGCTCCATCTTGAGCATCCTTCTACCAATATATTCACTGTCCCTCTGCACATGTCTAAACCATCTCAATCTGGCCTCCCTAACTTCATCTCCAAAAAGTCCGACCTGTGCTGTCCCTCTGCTGTGCTCATTCCTAATCCTGTCCATCCTTGTCACTCCCAAAAAGATTGGGAGAATTACAATTAATCTACTGTAATGCAGCCTTTAAAACCAGAAAAAGGCAACACTCATGACATACGACACTATAGTGATATCAATTGTGAAATATTTTATCAGTTCAATAAAAAGAGAGAAAAATACACTTTTGTCTTGTATCTCCAAAAAAAAAAAAAAAAGTAATGAAACAGAGTGATTACAGTTATGTCCAAATACTTTTGAGCTCATGAAAATGGAGTTACTCTGTATGAAAATGGGGTAATTCCTAAAATGGTAAATGCAATATTTTTGTGAAAAGTCTTAAATTAAAGGTGAAAGTCTGCCCTTCGATCACATTTTAATTGTTTTTTTTGTTTGTTTGTTTTTTTTTTCTAAATCCATTGTGGTGGTGTATAGAGGCAAAATGGTGAAAACCATTCATTATCCAAATACTTCTGGACCTAATTTTAACTGAGAGTAGCAACTATGGTTCATCAGCCTAAAATGGTTGCCTACAAGGCTTTCAGTCATGATTTTTAATGGCACGTCTGTGTTCAACATTTCTATTTTTCAAAGGTCTAGATGTTTTAGCCATGTATGCCAGTCCATTGGGGTATTTTAGCATGCATATGATATGCATATGACATTGTTTGTTTTACATGATATGGACACCTCTGATGGCAAATGTTTTTCCTCTGTGTGGATGATGAAAAATCTTAGTCTTATGAGTAAAGTAACACTGTTTGACAATGGTCACATTTGTAGTGCCTTGGTATGACAGAGTTCAGAAATGGTGGTGGAGCTGGCGCAGGGGTTGGTGGTTGGTCTGCCCTCACCAGCAAGTTTCTTGAATTTATTTATTTTGTTTTTTTTGTGCCTTTGTGGGCAATCCGTAAGTGCCTTTAAGAGCAGGATCCATGGCATCAACATGTCAATGTTTTTTTTTACTATGGTTGCAATGTCTTGGGAAAGAGGTGAATAAAGGACAGCACAGAAGTCCCAATTAACATAAAAGATGAAAATCCAGAATAGTCATAAGTTTGATGTAACCCCACAAAGCTGTATGATTCCCTAATTATTTACTAAAACTAAAATAAGTCAGCTTCCTCAGCAGAACAATTTATTGTAAATTTCAAGCAGCTGCACTTATTAAATCTGTGAAACTGTTTTCTGTCCCAACCTGTGCAGAGAGTCCGAGATGGTGCTGAAGCCGCTACCTAAGAAGAGTATTGACACAGGGATGGGTCTGGAGCGACTGGTTTCTGTATTGCAGAACAAAATGTCCAACTATGACACTGACCTCTTCATCCCTTACTTTGAGGCCATTCAGAAGGTACAAAATGACTGGAATTTGATAAACTAAATGGAAGTGTCAACTTAATACAAAAATCCTGTCAGCTAATTAAACTGTTAGATGTTACGCTTAGTACACTGTACAAAATTAAATTAAAGAATTAAATGCTGTGTGAAGTGTGAAGCAGCTGGTTGCTCAGGTCTGGATGTTGACAACCACAAAGTAACACAAAACATCAAAATCAGAGTTTTGGCTGAAATTTGTTGTTTTTGCAGAATCCTATCTTATTTCTGCTAATGTCTGATTTCTGCAAAACTAATTTTGAATATGGGTAGTGTCATTGTAGGGCTTTGGGTATATGTCAGAACATAAAGGTCTAATGCACAGTTTTACATTCATTCTGTTTCAGGGTACAGGTGCTCAACCTTACAACGGTAAAGTAGGTGCTGAAGATGTGGATGGTATTGACATGGCCTACCGTGTCCTGGCTGACCATGCCCGCACCATCACAATCGCCCTCTCAGATGGCGGTCGGCCTGACAACACCGGAAGAGGGTGAGACAGAGCCATTTTAGAACTAAGGATGGAACGAAATTAAGAAAATATCACCTTAGACACTAAATGTTGGCCAGTATAAACAGTTGTGTGAGTAATAGTTTGATTTTACTGAGTTTTAAATTAAAATATAAAGCCTGTATTTACTTGAAAAATAGTTTGCAAGTCCAAACTGTACATAGGGTTTTAGGTATAACAAAGGTACCATACAGTCAGTATAATACATGCTGATACTCAGGAATCATGACTATGAATACAGTGTTAAACAGTTCTTCTTAAATGCTTCATTGTAATATTTAACTCTTTGACTGTATATTGTTTAGCTACGTGTTGAGAAGGATCCTGCGTCGGGCGGTCCGGTATTCCCATGAGAAACTTGGTGCTCAGAGAGGATTTTTTGCCTCTCTGGTGGATGTGGTGGTTGATTCCTTGGTGAGATTTTAAAATGCGATTGAATACAGTTTAAAAAGAGTTCACCTATAGTCAGTGTAAACAGATGCACTTGTCTAACTTTGACAAAATTGGTCCTTCATTTCAGGTCATGACTCTTTGTCTTCTCTTTCTCCTTCCCAAGGGTGATGCATTCCCAGAGTTGAGGAAAGACCCAGAAATGGTGAAGGACATTATCAATGAGGAGGAAGTGCAGTTTCTTAAAACTCTAAGTAGGGGGCGCCGTATCCTTGATAGGAAGATAATGAGCCTGGGAGACTGTAAGACCATCCCAGGTGAGACAGAAAAGCAATTAATACATGTTATTAGGAGTAGGCAATACAGCAAATCCCCCTCGATATACTTGTGTTTTATTTCATATGAGATACACTAAATGGCTAAATTGTGACTTTCGATTACAAATTGTGACGTGAAGGTCAAGCTGTTGGCATGAATTTCACCTCTCTCACTCTCTCCTGATGCCCTCACAGCAAACAGCTCACTCCCTTGCCTATCCAGAAAACTCTCCTGGGTGCATGCATGTTTTTGTATCAGGAGGAGTAAAGTAAAAGAGCCCATGCGGGTTTTCAGTGTTCACAAATGAGCCCTGCCTTGGATCGGCAAAACCATGGTCTAGTCGAACATTTGGGAGAAGTTATGTGTGATAAGAGGCTGTGAGAATAGCCACAAGATAGTCACGGTGTCCCCTAGGAAACCCATCAAAAACGGCACAGCAGCTGCAGCGACAACCCAAGAACAAAACTCTTAGAGCATGTATGTTTAATCACTGCCCATAGGTCAGGTCACGACTTAAATTAAATTGTCTTAGAAGGTGCAGGTTTGATAGTTATTTGCAGATAATGTGTCGGTTCTGGTACCAAGCTGTTTGGTTCTAGGTTTTCAAAACTAGACCTGTACAGGGTCATCTGTCAGTGGGTTGGATTTAGTTTAGTATATGGGCTTACATAATGCCATTATTTTCATTTTTTAAAAATTATGTGTGCAACTGCCTTGTTTGAAATAATTAAAATTAATATTACATTTACCTTGATAGTGTTTTCCCGGGTTTGCATGCAAATTTTAAAAAAAATTACTGATGGAACCCTCTTATGAATAGATAGTAAATAATGCAGACAAATGTTGCAAGAACTACTGGAATCACCACACTGATATCCTCTTATGCATAAAAATGTTAAATTGCAGATTTGTTAAGCGTTTTAGAGGAGATTTAAAAATATCCTGTTATATATACAGCCATGGCAAAAGGTTTTGAGAATGACACAAATATTAATTTTCACAAAGTCTGCTGCCTCAGTTTTTAAGATTGCAATTTGCATATACTCCAGAGTGTTATAAAGAGTTATCAGATGAATTGCAATTAATTGCAAAGTCTCTCTTTGCCCTGAAAATGAACTTAATCACAAAAACATTTCCACTGAATTTCAACCCTGCCACAAAAGGACCAGCTGGCATCATGTCAGTCATTCTCATTAACACAGGTAAGAGTGTTGACAAGGACATTGAAGATCATTCTGTCATGCATATTGAGTTACAATAACAGACTGGAAGCTGTAAAGGGAGGGTGGTGCTTGAAATCATTATTCTTCCTCTGTTAATAATGTTTGCCTGTGAGAAAACACGTTCAGTCATCATTACTTTGCACCAGAAGGGCTTCACAGGAAAGGATATTGCTGCTAGTAAGATTGCACTGATCAACCATTAATTGGATCATCAAAAACTTCAAGGAGATCATCAAATCAAATCAAATTTTGTTTGTATAGCCCAAAATCACAATTTACATATTATCTCACTGGGCTTTGATAAACTATACAGATGTGACATCCTCTGCCCTTAGACCCTCGAACCGGTGAGGAGAAACCATAAACAGGGAAAATAAGAAACATCAGGAAAAACCACAGAGGAGGTATCCTTCTTCCTAGGACGGAGAGATGTGCAATAGATGTCACTTGTACAGAACACAACAACATGATAATATCAGTTTACTTAGAATGTATAAAACATCCATGAGTCCCAGAGTCTGTGGAATCTATAAATCCAGAAGTATGGGAAGTCTAGTGATCCAGACACAGGTGTACTCTGTTGGTCCAGGAGTCATTATAGTCCATGTAGCAAGATCTGAGTGTTGCTGATGTAGTCCCTGAGTCCAAAAGTATGTAGAACCTATAAATCCAGGGACATGTGGAGTGTATTGATCCAGAAGCGGTGTAGTCTGATGGTCCAAAAGCCATTGTAATCTGTGGATCCCGATTTGCACTTGAAAATCCAGCCTAGGATCCAAGTCACAAGATCTCCTGTCCTAATCTGGCCAGGAGGCATCAGGCAGGACCACAGCAGCAGCTCCCACCGTGACCTAGAAAGACCTGCGGGATGATAAAGCACAACGACTCTGGGGAAGAAGTAAAGTTGGTGTAAGGATATGGACATTTAGAGGAGCAGAGAAGGGAGTCTGAGTCAGAGGCGGGAGAGAAGAGAGCTCAGTGCATCGTGGAGTGTTCCCTCAGCAACCTAAGCCTATAGCAGCATAACTAAGGGCTAAATAGGCCAGCCCTAACTATAAACTGTATCAAAAAGGAAGGTTTTAAGCCTACTCTTAAAATCAGAGTGTGTCTGCCTCCCATACCAAGACTGGAAGATAGTTCCACAGGAAAGGAGCTTGATAGCTGAAAGCTCTGCCTCCCATTTTACTTTTTGAGATTCTTGAGATCACCAACAACCCTGCATCCTGAGAGTGTAAGGTTCTGGATGGGCGATAGGGTACTGTGTGCTCTTTAAGATAAGATGGTGACTGACCATGAATAGCTTTGTAGGTGAGGACAAGGATTTTAAATTCTATTCTGAATTTAACTGGGAGCCAGTACGGGGGAAATATTGATCTGATATTGGTTCTAGTCAGTACACGTGCTGCTGCATTTTGGATTAACTGAAAAGTTTTTAAAATCTTATTAGGGAAACTTGAAAGTAAAGAATTACAGTAATCCAGCCTGGAAGCAACAAATGCGTAAACTAGTTTTTCTGCATCTTGTTGAGACAGGATATGAGACAGGATTTTAGAAATGTTACGGAGGTGGAAGCAGGCCGTCCTTGAAATCTGTTTTACATGTGAGTTAAAAGTCAGCTCCTGTTCACAGATAGCACCCAGGTTTCTGACAGTGGTGCTGGAGGCCAAGGTAATGCCATCCAGATTAACTATGTTGTTGGATAATGAGTATATATATTGTATATATCAGATAGGTAGGACTTTAACCATCTTAAAGCAGATCCTTTAATGCCAATTTGGTGTTCCATACTCTGTAGTAAGATGTGATGATCGATAGTGTCAAAAGCTGCGCTAAGCTCTAATAGGACTAGTCTAGAGATAAGTCCCTCATCAGATGCAGTGAAGAGGTCATTTGTATCTTTTACCATTGCCGTTTCTTTGCTGTGATGCTTTCTAAAACCTTACTGAAAACTTTCAAATAGACTATTATCCTGAAGAAAACCACATAGTTGTTTAGCTACTGCTTTCTCTAGAATCTTTGAAAGAAAGGGGAGGTTGGATATTGGTCTATAGTTGGCTAGAACTTCTGGGTCCAGGGTAGGTTTTTTTTTAGGAGTGGTTTAATTACAGCTACTTTAATAGAGTGGGCCACATAACCTGTTACAATGGATAGACTGATAATATTTAGTAGTGGATTGCTAACTAAGGGTAAAACCTCTTTGAGCAGCCTAGTAGGTATGGGGTCTAGTATACAGGTTGATGATTTAGGTGAAGATAATGTTGTCGTTAGTTCATGAATGTCAATTGGATGGAAGCTTTCCAAACACACATCAGGGCTAATAACGGCCTCTATAATTCCTGTTGCTGAACTGGAATCTGTGA
>KV751352.1:5536008-5559380 GCA_001698575.1 Mola mola
CATTGTACAGTTATAGTCAGGATCATAGTACGCTTCACTATTGATAAAATGCTGACAAAAAATATTTCAAAAAGTCATACAAAGTCAGTGTTTGGTTTCTAGTGGCTGTGGCTGGATTGGAAAGTAAAGATACGAACTAAAAGGATTGGTTGAAGCAGAAAGACGGTCTTTTGACCTCACTTCCTCCACTTTCACCAACCACAGACATATCCACCCTTTAAAGAGAATCTTTAATTTATATTAAGAATCCTTATTTTTATTCAAGCGTTGGTTTGGTTTTGTTAATTTACAGTTTACAATAAATTATTTTTTATTGTTTTTTGGACAGCTTTATGTGGACCTTGGATTATTTTAATGTGCTGTGTGGAGAAATGGTTTGCTCTGCCACCCTAGAAGTTATTAGATGGAACAAAAAAAGGGCGTTACAAGCTTGGCGTTTGTAACTGTCGTTGGTTGGTTGCACTTGTGTGGGCTATATTAATCACAAGTCAATAAAGTGTGTGAAAAGACAGAATCTGCATGGTTTATATAAATTGAAAATTAGATGCCAAATCAGTCTTGCCAGTTTTCCTCAAGTTTTGCCTAATCTCGGTAAACTGAGGTCTTTGTAGAATTTCTTGTTCTTGCTGTTATTTTGAAATGTTTTTTCTTCTTCCCACACTTCCTCTCTGACTCCTTCCACAGTTGTGTAATACTGTTGATAACGTGTTGTTGGCCTTTGTTATCTGCAGCCATCTGCAGAATTCAGTTCACGCTGAGCCATTTGTCATCATCTCTGAAGAGGCCATTGCTAAGGGCATCCGCCGCATTGTTGCTGTGACAGGAGCAGAGGCTCAGAAGGTTAGCATACACACACTCACAGACTTGCTTTCAGCAGTATGCTCATACATGCATCTACTTCTTACTTTAAAGAGTTGAGCCAACATTGTCTTGAGCAGTGGTGTAGTCATGGTCCAGGTCTTTTATTGTGACGTGATGGTCATTAGTCATATTCTCGCCACTCACAGCAGATAAATGAACTAATTAAACCAGAATATGTCTCATATTGCAGGATTTTGCATCTTTATTTGTTTTTTAATTTTTTCTTAGCTTGTTGTGAACATGGAGGTAAAAAGGAGTATTTTGAATTTTGCCTCTTTATCCAGGCCCAAGATAAGTTAATCTGTTCTATACTCTTTGACCTGCTTCTGTATCGTTTTCTTTTTGCCCCCTCCTATTCCTTCTTGCTTCCCCTAGTTGGCTTCTTTGTCTATCCCTGCACTTTTTGTTCTTTGTCCTTGTCTAATATCTGTGCTTCACACTCACCAGGCCCAGAGGAAAGCTGATTCCTTGCACCAGGCTTTCTCTGCACTGGGAGACAAGGTGAAGCAGCAGACGGCACCAAACAAGGACATTCAAAGAGAAATTGCCGACATGGCAGAGGTAAATATCATTTTTTGGTACAAAGAACCTCCTACAGCAGAACAAATATGTACTCTGGTATCGACAGGTCTGTCTCCTCTGCAGTCAATAGGCACAGCAGTGATCTCCCAGTGGCAGAAGGATGAGATGAGGGAATCTCTAAAGGGCCTAAAGAAGATCATGGATGACATGGACCGCAGCTACAAGACTGGAATCCAAAAGAGGGTCCTGGAAAAGACCAGTGAGGTGATTGAAAGCAACCCCAACCAGCCGCTGCTCATCATGGAGATGGAGACAGGAGCCACAGCAAAGGTGAGGGCATGCAGGATCCAGAATGAAATGTTGTAGATGCATTCAAACAAAAAAAATGTCTGATTATTTTGAGCTTTATCAGAAGTGACATATCAGCCTAACATAACACCTATATACCAGAGGAATTCTAAACTCAACGCCTTAAGACTTAATCTACTTTGTGACCAAGAATAAATGAAAAATACAAGCAGTATTAAAATTGAGTAATATCTCTGCAGTATTGCACAATTTCTCTGTAAGTCTCTCATTGTGTTATTGCCATGGGACCAAATCAGCTCTGTGGCACATTAATTAGACTTTTTTTCTTTCTTCCCTGCCACCCTCTCTCTCTCAGGCACTAAATGAGTCACTCAAACTGCTAAAGTTGAAGTCCCCTAAGACCGCTGCAATGCTGTTCACAGTAGACCCTGATGCCGGCAAGATCACCTGCTTGTGTCAAGTCCCACAGGTAGTGCACACATTCATTTAGTCATACATTAATGTGCTATGGTAAATTATATGGCACTTTTCTAGTCATGTAGACCACTTAAAGCACGTTTACACTACAGGTTTTGCATTCAACCAATCACACACACTCATACACTGGTCGTGCAGCTTCAGGAGTAAATTGGGGTTAAGTGTCCTAAGGGTCCATGAGTCCTATGAGTTCTTCAGGGCTATACCATTAAACATGACTAACCTAAATTACCCCCTTCTCTCTTCAGGATGTGGCAAATCACGGCCTAAAGGCCAGTGAGTGGGTTCAAGAAGTGTGCCCCCTTCTTGATGGCAAAGGAGGCGGTAAGGACATATCGGCTCAAGCTACAGGCAGTAACATTCATTGCTTGCCAGTGGTGCTGCAGATGGCCAATGAGTTTGCACTTCTTAAACTGGGAGAAAAATAAGAGGGGAGAAGAGGAGGAGGAAATGAGGTGGGAAGTTAAGTGGTGGTTGACAAGTCCCATCTACACTACAAATCATCAAACACAGAACTTTCCTGCCTCCTTTTTGACCTTTTTTCCCCCTCCCGTTGTGTCAGAAATTATTAAAAAGCAAAACTGAAACAGATGACTATTGACAGTCAGCCAGCTGTATATTAGCCATTAAGATATTGAGTGTAGGATTGCTGACTATGGGAAGATATTTCTGATGTTATTAAGACAAAGAGGAGGGCTGATTTGAAAATCTCCTTTAGCGTGACGACTCCATTTTGCATGTTTGTGTATAGAGGAAAAGAAAGAGCATACTGTTGATCGTTTTAGCTTCCTACAAATGCTGTACAGCTCAGATGAAAAGGCACAAACTAGTTTCTGCCTCTGTTCTTAGAATGGAGATAGCTCTTGTTAAACCTCTATCTGTTTCATCTCAATGTAGCCATGTTGATCTACCCTTAAACCATTTTACCTCTTTTTCAGCGCTTTAAGTTGAAGTTTGAACAGTTCAAACTTTACATTTTATATACCACTTGAGTTCAGCCCTGGAAAGTAAAGGGAAACATCAGTATACACAGAACGTGCTTTGTTGGCTCAAAGCTTTTGATCTGATATTTGAACTGGGGACCCATACATGTGAGCAAATTCTTCAGTAGTGCCCTCTGACTGTTTGAGTTATACATTTCAGTAGCTGTATCATCTTGAATTTCAGTTTACAACAGTGATCAGGTTTAATTTACTACATTTATTAACTGTATTAAATGATCATCAACCTGTCCAATAATTACACGATATAACTTCATCTACTGAACCTTGATATTGAAGGAATGCATGATGTTGAAAATGTCTTGTCATCTTAGCTGTTCCATATAAATCTCACATTATGAAAATGAAGTAAATATGGGCAAATGCCAACGGTCCTTGTGTCCTTGTTCTTTTCAAGTGTTCCATATATTCCGTATGTTGAATTTCAGGGAGGCAGATACACAGTCAGTGTACAGTCCCATGCAAGTCAGGCTGAAGCAAAAAGTCATTCACATGAGCACAAATGTCAATATCATATGGAGATTGAAAGAGCTTTTGTTGATGTTATGTTAAATAATCTCAAAGAAAATTGCAAACCCAAGGTGCAATAGTTGCTGCAAAAGGTAGTACAAGCTGCTGCAGAAAATGGGAAAAGTGAGGAAGCTATTACTGTTTCCCCTTTGTCCGACAGCACACTGCTAAGTTTATTAACTCAGACTTCAATCACAAATTATGACCACGTATATTTACCAGCCCCAAAAGGAAACTTTGTAAGTCAACTAACACATACTGCAGATTTTTTTTAATACTCAGGAGCCACACACCAGGTCAACAAGAAGTCCACGCCATATCCAAGTAAAGTCATTGGCCATTGGGACCCACAGATGTCTCTGACCTTGCTGCCTTTGTCACTCATTTCATCTTCTTACCTCATATACTTGGTGTCAGACAGTAGAGCAATATGTTAGAGCTCCACCTTGAAAAATGCAATAAAAGATAGTGTCAGACCTATTGAGGACCAACTTGACTAGGAGGTTTGCCTAAGAGTCACTTAAATGTGAGGTAAGCGTATTGCGTCACTTCCTGTTTGTGTCTGGTATTCTTGCTGTACCTTGCTAACTATCTGAGAGGGTTTTTAACGACATTAATTGTTTAACTGCTGTGTACTGAAAGTGTAAACCCTGTACTTAAGCACCCTTTAGCCCGCTCTCATTTTAGTGAATTTATTGCTACTCTTACAACGCCAGCCCCCATTAGCCGGTGCGGGTCGACTGAGAGCAGCTCCCGAGCAGTCGGGAAACCAGGGAAGTTGGGTGACTGTTCGAAGGAAGCATAGTCCTAAGCAGAAGCCCACGGTTCACCACCCACCCGTTCACGTTTCCAACAGATTTTCCCCACTCAGTGACGCACCCGCTGAGAAACCAACTCTAGTAATTGGCAGCTCTATTTTGCGAAACGTGACATTTTCCACACCAGCGGCCATAGTCAAATGTATTCCTGGGGCCAGAGCGGGCGACGTGGAATCAAATTTAAAGCTGCTGGCAAAAAGTAAACGTAAATACAGTAAGATTGTAATTCATGTCGGCGGTAATGACGTTCGGCTACGCCGGTCGGAAGTCACTAAAGTTAATGTTGAGTCGGTGTGTGCTTTTGCCAAAACACTGTCGGACTCCGTAGTTTTCTCTGGTCCCCTGCCTAACCTGACCAGTGACGATATGTTTAGCCGCATGTCGTCGTTCAACCGCTGGCTGTCGAGGTGGTGTCCAGCAAACGACGTGGGTTTCATTGATAATTGGCAAACTTTCTGGGGAAGACCTGGTCTAATGAGGAGAGACGGCATCCATCCTACTTGGGATGGAGCTGCTCTCATTTCTAGAAATATGGCCAGATTTATTAGTCAGCCAAATTGACAATTCAGAGTTGAGGCCAGGAAGCAGAGTTGCAGTCTTACACGCTTCTCTGCGCTTCCTTTAGAGTCATCCACCTACAACCCCATAGAGACTGTGTCTGTCCCCCGTCCACATAAATTCACTAAATTCACTAAATCAAATAAGAGTTCACATAGGAACTTAATAAAAATCAACACCACTAATGAGGCAGTTTACAAAGTAAAGAGACTTAAATGTGGACTCTTGAATATCAGATCCCTATCATCTAAAGGTGTATTAATAAATGAGCTTATATCAGATAACAATATTGATTTATTCTGCCTTACTGAAACTTGGCTGTGCCAAGACGAATATGTAAGTCTTAATGAATCCACTCCTCCCAGTCACATTAACACACACATTCCCAGAGACACTGGCAGAGGTGGTGGAGTTGCAGCCATTTTCAATTCTGCCCTATTAATAAACCCTAAGCCCAAACAAAAATTTAGTTCATTTGAAAATCTCATTCTTAGCATTTCCGATCCAACCATGAAAACTCCAATTATGTTTGTTATAGTGTATCGAGCACCTGGACCCTACACTGAATTTTTATCTGAATTTTCAGAGTTTCTCTCAGCTTTGGTCCTCAAAACAGATAAAGTCATTATTGTAGGTGACTTTAATATCCATGTAGACATTGAAAACGACAGCCTTGGTACGGCATTTCTCTCACTATTAGATTCATTCGGCTTCTGTCAGTGTGTACAAGAATCAACACACACTTTTAATCACACCCTTGATCTTGTTCTGACATATGGCATTGAAATTGAGCATTTAAATGTCTCTGCGCAAAATCTGCTTTTATCAGATCATTATCTTCTAACATTTGAATTTCTGCTCATCAACTATAAACCAAGAGTCACTAGTTATTATAGCAGATGCATATCTGAGGACACTGTTGAAAATTTTAAAGAAATTATTCCCTCTGCATTAATTTCAGTGCCATATCCCAAAATAACAGAGGAGTCATATCTTAAATTTAGCCCCTCCCAGCTTGATCACCTTGCCGATTTCACTGCCGGCTCTCTACGTGCTTCACTCGATTCCATTGCCCCAGTTAAAAAGAAAACAAAACCAGTAAAGAGACTAGCTCCGTGGTATAATCTTAACACTCGCAAGTTAAAACAGAAAACTCATAAACTTGAAAAGAAATGGCGTTCCACTAAACTGGAAGAGCCACACATGGCCTGGCAGGATAGCCTTAAAGTATACAGGAAGGCCCTTCGCCGAGCAAGAAAAGACTACTATTCAGCGTTGATAGAAGAAAACAAGAATAAGCCCAGGATCCTTTTCAGCACTGTAGCCAGGCTGACTGAGAGCCATCATTCTATTGAACCATGCATTCCTAGAGCCCTCACCTGTAATGATTTTATGAACTTCTTCAATAATAAAATTAGACTTATCAGAGAAAATATCCTACACTCCACAGATTCCAGTTCAGCAACAGGAATTATAGAGGCTGTTATTAGTCCTGATGTGTGTTTGGAAAGCTTCCATCCAATTGACCTTAAGGAACTAACGACAACATTATCTTCATCTAAATCATCAACCTGTATACTAGACCCCATACCTACTAGGTTGCTCAAAGAGGTTTTACCCCTAATTAGAAATCCACTACTAAACATTATCAATCTATCCCTTGTAACAGGTTATGTGCCCCAGTCATTTAAAGTAGCTGTAATTAAACCGCTCCTAAAAAAACCTACCCTAGACCCAGAAGTTTTAGCCAACTATAGACCAATATCCAACCTCCCCTTTCTTTCAAAGATTCTAGAGAAAGCAGTAGCGAAACAACTATGTGGCTTTCTTCAGTATAATAGTCTATTTGAAGAGTTTCAGTCAGGTTTTAGAAAGCATCACAGCACAGAAACGGCATTGGTAAAAGTTACAAATGACCTCCTCACTGCATCTGATGCGGGACTTATCTCTATACTAGTCTTATTAGATCTTAGTGCAGCTTTTGACACTATCGATCATCACATCTTACTACAGAGGATGGAACACCAAATTGGCATTAAAGGATCTGCTCTAAGATGGTTTAAGTCCTACCTATCTGATAGATATAATTTTGTTCATGTTAATGATGAATCATCAAGATATGACAAGGTTAGTCATGGAGTCCCACAAGGTTCTGTGCTTGGACCATTACTATTTACTCTATATATGCTTCCTGTAGGTAAAATTATTAGAAAGCACTCCATACATTTTCACTGTTATGCAGATGACACACAACTATACTTATCAATGAAGCCAGATGAAACCCATCAGTTAGCTAATCTACAGTCATGTCTTAAGGACATTAAAAACTGGATGTTTCATAACTTTTTAATGTTAAACTCTGACAAAACTGAAGTCATTGTGCTGGGCCCCAAACACATTAGAGACTCATTATCCAGCAACATAGTTAATCTGGATGGCATTGCCTTGGCCTCCAGCACCACTGTCAGAAACCTGGGTGTTATCTTTGACCAGGAGCTGTCTTTTAAATCACATGTTAAACAGATTTCAAGGACCGCCTTCTTTCACCTCCGTAACATTGCTAAAATCCGGCACATCCTGTCTCAACAAGATGCAGAAAAACTAGTTCATGCGTTTGTTACTTCCAGGCTGGACTACTGTAATTCTTTATTTTCAGGTTGCCCTAACAAAATTTTAAAAACTCTTCAGTTAATCCAAAATGCAGCAGCGCGTGTACTGACTAGAACTAATATCAGAGACCATATTTCCCCCATACTGGCTTCTCTGCACTGGCTCCCCGGTTAATTTAGAATAGAATTTAAAATCCTTGTTCTCACCTACAAAGCTATTCATGGTCAGTCACCATCTTATCTTGAACAGCTCATAGTACCCTATCGCCCATCCAGAACCTTACGCTCCCAGGATGCAGGGTTATTGGTGATCCCAAGAATTTCCAAAAGTAGAATGGGAGGCAGAGCTTTCAGCTATCAAGCTCCTCTCCTGTGGAACTATCTTCCAGTCTTGGTACGGGAGGCAGACACACTCTCTGATTTTAAGAGTAGGCTTAAAACCTTCCTTTTTGATAAAGCTTATAGTTAAGGCTGGCCTATCTAGCCCTTAGTTATGCTGCTATAGGCTTAGGTTGCTGGGGGAACACTCCATGATTCACTGAGCTTTCTTCTCTCCCCCCTCTGACTCCGACTCCTTCTCTGCTCCTGTAAATGTCCATATCCTTACACTAACTTTACTTCTTCCCCGGAGTCGTTGTGCTTTACCATCTTGCAGGTTTTTCTAGGTCGCGGTGGGAGGTGCTGCTGTGGTCCTGCCTGATGCCCCCTGGCCACATTAGGAAAGGAGATCCTGTGACTTGGATCCTAGGCTGGATTTCCAAGTGCAAATCGGGACCCACAGATCACAATGGCTTCTGGATCAATAGACTACACCTGCTTCTGGACCACTACACTTCACTTATCCCTGGATTTACAGATTCTACATACTCTTGGACTCAGCAACACCCAGATCTTGCTACATGGAGTACAATGACTCCTGGACCAACAGAGTCCACCTGCGTCTGGATCACTAGACTTTCCATACATCCGGACTCATAGAATCCACAGACTCTGGGACTCATGGATGTTTTATGCATTCTAAATGAACTGTTATCATGTTTTTGTGTTCTGTACAAGTGACATTTATTGCACGTCTGTCCGTCCTACGAAGAAGGATCCCTCCTCTGTGTCCTGAGGTTTCTTATTTTCCCTGTTTAGGGTTTTTTAAATTTTTCCTCACCCGGTTCGAGGGTCTAAGTGCAGAGGATGTCCCATCTGTACAGTTTATCAAAGCCCAGTGAGATAATGTGTAAATTGTGATTTCGGGCTATACAAATAAAATTTGATTTGAAATGTGCTTCGTGTCTAGTCAGTGTATATCCCAAAATATATCCTAAACAAAAATTGTTATGTAATGCCAGCCAGCCAGAGAAACTTGTCCACTGTCCAGGTTCACAATGTTCAACATATGTAACATTCAGGGAACTGTGTCACCTGCTGTCTTGTACATGTTGGGTGCATCCTGATTTCTTAGAACTTGCAAAATGTACACGAGGCTGCCACTCATACTCTTCTTAAAGTTTTTGCTGCCAAAGCACTACTTAACCCCTTAGCTGCTGCTATCCATATTATGACCCTTTGGAAATGGTTGCCTGTTTCTTCAGAATTTTTTGAAGTACCATCCATGTGAAGATTACCTTGAAAACCTGACTGCAGTTTTAAAGACCCCCTCTAATGAAACTCACATTTTTAACTTTAACATGTTGATGCAGTGCTTATATGTAATATGACACACATTGTCATTTTATTTCTTATACAGAGGATTTCTTTATTTCCCTGAAATGAAAAGGTACTGGTTTCTGCTTCATTATTTGTATTGGAAATTAGCCAATTTTTTATTTTAGATATTGGTGCATATGTTTGTTTGGTGCCTAATACATAAAAGATCCCCTCCAGGAACCGCGACCTTACCGTGGTGGAGGGGTTTGGGGGCCCTAATGATCCAAGGAGGTATGTTGTCGGGGGTTGTTTTCCGATGGTAGGGTCACCCAAGGCAAATTGGTCCTAGGTGAGGGGCCAGACAAAGCACGGTTCAAAAGACTTCTATGATGATGACAAACAAGGACTTGTGCCCCCTGCCCGGAGGGATACCGGGACCCCGCCCTGGAGCCACACCTGGGGAAGGGGTCCATAAGCGAGCGCCTGGTGGCCTTTGTCCATGGGGTCCAGTCGGGCTCAGCCCGAAGAGGAGTCATGGGTCCGTGTTTACATGGGCTTTAACACTCACAGGAGGAGCCATAGAGGTCCGGTGCTATGTGGATCGGGTGGCAGGCTGGCTTGGGAACGTCTTGGTGTCCCGCCGGAGGAGTTGGTGGAAGTGGTGAGGAGAGGAATGTCTGGATCTCCCTGCTCAAACTGTTGGCCCCGCGACCCGGACCCGGATAAGTGGCAGAAAACGAAACGAAACATAAAAGCTGGTACCAAACTTGGGCCTATATCATGTAGATCAAACAGGAAAAATCAGTAGAACAACCACCAACACATATCCTTTGTACAAGCTGCTATTCTGTGGTCTGGATCTAAATGTAGAGGTATAGGGTTGGTGACTTACTTTCTTACTAGCAGTCATCTCTTGAAAGCTGCTGCGGAGCTTGAATACATTTGCCCTCAGCCAGGGATTTTACATTTAAGAGGATATCATGTGTAAAGCTGTAAAATGACTGTAGTGTAGTTGAATGTTTGCCATTTCTGTGAAATGTAGCTGAGTAGAAGTACAGAGTCTGTCAAAGTACAAGAACCTCAAAATATACTTATGTACAATGCTGGACAATGTTTTCCCTTAATTCTTCATTGAAATTTTAGTAGCTCAGTGTAAATCAAAGCCACTTCACAAACACACTATCACACCTCTTGTTTCATAAAGCTTTAATTTGTACAATAGCATAAAATACAAAGAGTTGGATATCATACCTGTGCTTCACTGTAGTAAATTCACGTGTTCTTCCTTGAATAAAGGTGGTTCCAACAAAAGAATGAGACATTAAAGCCATGGCTAAATGATGACCGATCCAGACAGGGGATAATATTTATATCACACCTGGAGTCATGTGATCATAACTCACATGAATGCAAGGGGGGTCATTAATGAATCACACCTCATGACTACTCATTAACGAACTACACCTTTCGTGTGACCCCAATGCGCAGACAGAGTGTCAACAACTCAGGTGACCACCTCCAAGGTGTAACAACCTAACCAGAGGTTAAATACTGAGGACTCCCTACCAAATGTGTATAATTGAAGAAGCATTTCATGTGAGAGTCGAAACGTCTTCAAAACCAAAAAGATATCCAGATGCCTTCAACTGAAGCACTTAAGACTACCCCAGCCTGGATGACTGAGAACCTACACAAACATGATGTATGTATAAACTATTTCTTGTTCCCGCTGAGCATGCTCACATCACTGTTAAATCATTATGATTAATATTCAGAAGTGCTAGACAAAATCATATATTAAACATTGTGGCATTTATGGTGACTGGAAAAGTGCAGTATGCTAATTTAACAGATATATACAGCAAGATGTTTCAACCAAAGCTGTTTTTCACCTTCTTGCACTCGGCTTGTCAAGCTGAGTGCCCCTCAGTACTGTCAGTAAAACAAATGTAAAAAAAGATCTTAACCACTGTTTCATTAGTTTGGATGACAGACCACTGAGCCAGTTGCATTTTGTGGTGTTTTGTCAACAGCACGCTTGTAGTAAATGGAGTAATTAGCGGGTCAGTGTACAGATAAGTTCACAACACTGTGAATAGTTCAGGGAAAAAGATCAGATTTTCAGAAATTTGAGTCTTAACCCCAAATTTTCAACCAGTTTGAATTTAGCCTTAGTTACAGCAAAAGGATGGTTAGCCTAGCTTCAGCTGGAAGTACCTATCCTAACTGTTAAGCTAAGGAACTCAGGAGAGTGCAGTAAATTTTGCCACTAACCAACTTAGGAATGAATTGGGACATGTTTCTGAGGATGAATCCAAATTTCCCCTTACTGCAGTGGTTCCCAACCTTTTTTAAAGCATCAGTATCCACTTCTTTGGAGTGCATCAGGTGTACATTTAGTCTGCTTTCGCTCTCTCTATTTAATGACCCCAAAAAAGGTTTATTTTGATGTAATGGGTTTGACGTGGGTCTTCTGCATAGGAAAATTAATACCTAGATTCAATTGTGTGTGTCAGCTGTATTGCACAGTCTTAAGGGTTTGAAAGTATGTTTTCAGGCAATCTAGAACTGGGCATTTGTGGCTTTACTGACATGTGCCTCAACACATAATGGGCAAGATAAAACCATATTAAAAATTGTCCTGAGCAAGAGAGGAACATGGATTGCACTAATGATAAAGTAGAACAGAAACGCTTTTAGTGTGATGAATACTTTGGAAAGCAATTTCAAACAAAATCACACTCTGGTGTGAGAACTGTAGCCTCTTTCAATTATTTTACGTAACAAGTCCAGAGGATAAGCTTTGTTTTGGAGCAACAGGAGAAAACACCTGTTTCAGGTAAGAAAAACTGCAGGGAACAGTCAGGGCTGTATCATGTTCTCTGGGTGACAAAGAATACAGTTCACTCTAATTTAGGTTGGCACAAAACAGAGGGATGGGGTTGAGGGGGCACGGTCAATGGAGTTAGATCTGTCTCACATATGAATTTAGAGATTATATGTAAATGTCTCTCTCCAAATAAATATTTTTCATTCTATAAATACAGGTAAAAGAAACAAATACATACAAATACATTCAGAAATGTATTTGAGATACACACATAATTCAATTCATTCCATGAACCAACAAAAATGAATTTAAAACTGGCCATTCCAACAGAATACAGTATGTCATTTGTAGCTTACTTAAGCCTAGAGTTATATATACAAAATACACAACATAAACTGCTTCCCTATTATTTCCAAATTTAAATGACATAAACTGCTTAAAAAATGTACCTTGATTTGTTCTCAGTCAAGTTGGACCATGTAGCTAACTTTGTCGTGCAGCCGTGTGCTCTTTGTGACTGACTGTTCCTGGGATCACCCAAGTACACAAACCTTTCAGAGACTCCCTGGATTCAGTTTATGAGTGGTGGAAATGACGATCAAGCCAACGCACGAGTATTTCTTTTAGTGAAAGAAAGAAAATTGTGTCACTGGCATGCGAAGTTGATATACCGTGAGGGACATAATTTTTTGATCCCCTGCTATATTTGTAAGTTTGCCTACTTACAAAGAAACTAGCAGACTCAAATTTTATGGTTGTTTTCTGATTATGGCAATAGACAATATCAGTGGAAAATGCATAAAAAACACAATATAAAAGTTACAAAATGTTGTGCATTTTATTGAGTGAATCAAGTATTCGATCCATGCAAAAATAAGTTAGTACTTGGTAGGGAAACCCTTGTTGGCAAGCACAGCAATGAGACATTTCTTGTAGTTGGTCACCAGGTTTGCACACAACTCAGGAGGCATTTTGGCCCATTCCTCTTTACAGAAAGTCTCTAAATCCTTCAAGTTTCTTGGCTGCTGCTTGGAAAATTGAAGCTTCTGCTCTCTCCACAGGTTTGGGGTTTAGGTCTGGAGACTGACTAGGCCTTAATATGCTTCTTGTTGAGCCACTCCTTTGTTGCCCTGGCAATATGTTTTGGGTCATTGTCACAGTGGTAGACCCACCCACCACCCATCTTCAGTGGTCTTGCTGAGGAAAGGAGGTTTTCGTTCAAGATTTTAATGTACATGGCTCCGTTCATTGGCCCCTCAATGCAGTGAAGTCACTCTGTACCCTTTGCACAAAAACAGCCCCAAAACATAATGTGTCCACCTCCAATGCTTGACTATGGGAATGGTGTTTTTTGGGTCATACTCGCATTTTTTCATCCTCCAAACATGGCGGGTTCAGTTAATGCCAACTGTGCTCAACTGTGGTTTCATCTGACCACAGCACTTCCTCCCAAGCCTCCTTTGAGTCATTTAGATGTTCACTGGCAAACTTAAGGCGGGCCTGTACATGTGCCTTCTTGAGCAGGGGGACCTTACGGGCACTGCAATTACGGTGCAGTGTGTTACCAACTGTTTTCTTGGTGCCTGAGGTCAGTTGCCCAGTTGCCTTTAGACCATTAACAAGCTCCTGCCGTGTAGTTTTAGGTTGCTCCCTCACCTTTCTAATTATCATCTTCACTCCACAAGGCAAGATCTTGCATGGAGGGAGGACAGTTGATGGTCATTTTGTTTGTCTTCCACTTTTGAATAATGGTGCCAATAGTTGTCACTTTCTCACCAAGCCTTTTGCTGATGGTTTTGTAACCCATTCCAGCCTTGTGCAGGTCTACATCTTGTCCCTGACATCTTCTGACAGCTCTTTGGTCTTGCCCACGGTGCTATAGAGATTGGAATGGGGGGAACTGATTCCTAGAGCAGGTGAACTTTATACACATGACGAGTTAAGATCAGGAGTGTTGATAATTGGTTGATTGTGCATAGCTGTGTGCCACATGGGCACCAGCCATCTGTGGGAGCCAGAATTCTGGGTTGTTGGGGATCAAATACTTATTTCACTCAATAAAATGCACAACATTTTATAACTTTTATATTGTGTGTTTTTATGCATTTTCGACTGATATTCTGTCTATTGCCATAATCAGTAAACAACCATAAAAATTTAAGTCTGTTAATTTCTTTGTAAGTAGGCAAACTTACAAATTTATCAGGGGATCAAATAATTATTTCCCCCACTTTAGATGCAATCCTGAAATTTAAAATTATGCAAAGAGGAGCAAGAGAGTTATTGTACAAATCACACAATCAAGGCCAATTTTAATAAATAAAAATAATGTTCTACAATAAAATTTTTCCTACTTCCTTTTGAATGAGAAATATGCTTATGTTTTTGTAATTTTTGCCAGGGACGCAAAAATTGCTTAGTTGAACAACCACCTATGTTTATTTAGGACAAGAAATATTTGTGTGTGCATCAAAAAAATAAAGTGAACATTAATTTGAACGTTGATTCTTTTATATTGATTAATTCTTAATCAATGAATCAATCAGTTAATTCTTTTATATTGATTCATTTATATGTAATATTTTTGTGAGCATTGAAAAATATTTTTATGGAGTCATTTACATATAAATCCTCCTCCTCCTCCTAGAGACCACACACGTTCTGATATTATCTCTCAGAAAACTTTACACATTCATTTCCAAGAAAAACTCCAAGAAAAAACTGACTCTTGACAGCAGACGCCCACACATATGTCTAAACTAATGTCAGCGTCACCTTGTATTATTTGTAGCTGGAGACCAAAACAGAAAGAGAACCTACAACTGTGTAGACCTGAATCTAACAGATGATGCTGTCTGCCTTTCCTGCAAGTCTTGCTATATCTAGAGAAGCACAAATGCCTACAAATGTTGGCTTATACATTGTTATAAAAAAAACCCACACAAAAACTTACACACTGCGTCACTTTACGTCCTCTCTTTTGCTGTCTGTACCAAGCAATAAGAGAAGCATAGTAGGTGCCTGCACCCTGAGCAGAATGCTGTGTGTGCGTGTGTGTGTGGGCATCTGTGTACAGCTCAGAAGGCACAGCTCTCAGCCAGTTTGACAAAAAAAAAAAAATACAAAGGTAGGAGGTGAAGCAGTTGTAAGCAAGAGATGTCCAGTAGCAGGACAAGGTACAAAACCACAATGTGTGTGTGTGTGAGATCGAAAGGAAGTGAGATAAGAACACCAAAAATATGTCCATATGTCCACAACAAAACATCCTATAAAATCTGTTACGTGCAAAGTTGGATTAAAACATTAAATGCAGATATGTACGTACACTGGTATAAGTACAGAGCAGACAAGCTGAGGAGGCATTGTTCTATACATCACTTGTTCTTTGTATGTGTGTGCTTGTGAGTATGTCTACTTCCAATGTACTCAGAGAGCAATGGTGAAACTAAATGTGAAAAAAGAAAGCATAATGTTATGTGGTTAAATCCTTTTAACAGTGCACTCTAAGGTTCAGTTCTTTCTCACACACAGGTGTCATTTAATGAAGTACCATCACAGTTCCTACACAGCTTCTTTCACATTTTGAGGTGACAGTATTTTTTTGGGGTTTTTTAAGCTCACACATGACATGAATCACTTAAGCAATATAAACCCATAAGGGGGAAAGAAGTTTTTATAAGCTCTTAGCTGGAACTAGTATAGTTTTTTATTCTTTAAAGGCCCTGAAAACATCTTTATTTGACAGGATCGAGACAGTTTTGGCTCTATTTTATTTTTTTTGTCTTTGTTCTTTGTACTGGTTTGAAGTGGGCAGGGCTCACCGGAGAAAGGTGGTCACATGTACCTTGTGTTAATTTTACAATATTTGAATCAAAATCTGAGAACACAGAGCAAGATGTTAGGTCATGTAAGCCACTGTCGATCAAACTGTTAGATTAAACCTTAGATATTAGCTATATTGTTTTTTCCAAAATCTATCTAGAGATGTTGAAGCCTTTAAAAATTTCATTTGAAGGCTGGAAGACACGTCACATCAAATTGCAGTAAGCAAACACCAATTACTATTAAAGTCAGGGTATGTGGTATATTTGGCCATATCTAAACTGTTCGAAAGGTCTGGACTGGAAGAATGTAGGGTATTACTAGTATAAGATAATTCCTGTACTCATAAAAACTGAGCCAAATCAAACATGCGAATCACAAAAACGGATTTCATACCGAATTGGTCGAGGCCTGGGTTACCAACGACTGCCAATGGTGCTGCTAATAAGCAGGGTACTGGTGGAAATTTGGCTACTGTTAGTCGAAAAACAACAGGAGGGATGTGCATAAGGAGACAAAGAGAGAAGAGTGCTGCTGTGGTCCTGCCTGATGCCTCCTGGCCACATTAGGAAAGGAGATCCTGTGACTTGGATCCTGTGACTTGGATCCTAGGCTGGATTTCCAAGTGCAAATCGGGACCCACAGATCACAATGGCTTCTGGATCAATAGACTACACCTGCTTCTGGACCACTACACTTCACCTATCCCTGGATTTACAGATTCTACATACTCTTGGACTCAGCAACACCCAGATCTTGCTACATGGAGTACAATGACTCCTGGACCAACAGAGTCCATCTGCGTCTGGATCACTAGACTTTCCATACATCTGGACTCATAGAATCCACAGACTCTGGGACTCATGGATGTTTTATGCATTCTAAATGAACTGTTGTTATCATGTTTTTGTGTTCTGTACAAGTGACATTTATTGCACGTCTGTCCGTCCTAGGAAGAAGGATCCCTCCTCTGTGGTTCTTCCTGAGGTTTCTTATTTTCCCTGTTTAGGGTTTTTTAAGTTTTTCCTCACCCGGTTTGAGGGTCTAAGGGCAGAGGATGTCACGTCTGTACAGTTTGTCAAAGCCCAGTGAGATAATGTGTAAATTGTGATTTCGGACTATACAAATAAAATTTGATGAAATTTGATGAAGAGGAAAGCCAAGGGTGTAGAATTGAGAGTAGGAACTCTAAATGTTGGCATGACGACAGGCAAAGGTAGACAGCTGGCTGAAATGATACAGAGAAGAAAAGTAGATGTTTTGTTTGTCCAAGAGACCAGGTGGAGTGGAGGCAGGAGCACACATGTGGACTACATTTTGCGGATGATGCAATCTGAAAGAGATTCAAACTGCAAGGTAGTGACAGGAGAGAGTGTAACCACACAGCATCGGATGGTAGTGTGTAGGATGACTGGTGGTGATAAGAGGAAGAGAGCAAAGGCAGAACAGAGGATCAAATTGTGGAAGCTGAAAAAGGAAGACTGTTATGAGGACTTCAGGGAGAGGTTGAGACATATTTCGGTTGGTTGTGAAGAACTGCCAGATGACTGAGTAACCACAGCAACAGTGATAATTGAGACAGGTAGGGAGGTGTTTGGTGAGTCATCTGTACAGAGGACAGATGATAAGGAGACTTGGGGGTGGAACGAGGAAGTACAGAAGAGTATTCAGCAGAAGAGGTTGACAATGAAGAAATGTGATAGTGAGCGAACGGAAGACAGTAGACAAGAATACAAGGTGATGCAACATAAGAGGAAGTGGGAAATGGCAAAGGCTAAAAAGAAAGCATATGATGAGCTGTATCAGAGGTTGGATACTAACGAAGAAGAAAAGGATCTGTATCGTCTTACGAGGCAGCGGGATCGAGCTAGGAAGGATATGCAGCAGGTTTGGGTGATTAAGGACAGAGATGGAAATATACTTAACAAGTGAGGAGAGTGTGCTGAGAAGATGGAAGGACTTCTTTGAGGAGCTGATGATTGAAGACAATGAGAGGGGAAAGAAGGGTGGAGGAGGTGGAAACTGAAACAGGAAGTTATAAAGATTAGTAAAGATGAAGTTAAAAAAGCTTTGAAGAGGATGAAGAATTAAACAGTTGGTCTTGATGACATACCGGTAGAGGTATGGAAGTGTCTAAGAGAGAGGGCAGTAGAGCTTTTGATGAAGCAGTTCAACATGATCTTGGACAGTGAGAAGATGCCTGAGGAATGGAGGCAAAGTATACTGGTGCCTTTGTTTAAGAACAAAGGTGATGTGCAAGTGTCCACACAATGAAGATTTGGGAAAGGGTAGTTGAAGCGAGGCTAAGAGAAGACGTGATGATTTGGGAGCAGCAGTATGGTTTCAAGCCTAAAAGAGCACTACAGATGCCATGTTTGCTTTGAGAGTGCTGATGGAGAAGTATAGAGAAGGTCAGAAAGAGGTGCATTTTGTCTTTATGGATATAGAAAAAGCCAACAACAGGTGCAGAGGGAAGAACTGTGGTCCTGTATGAGGGAGTCTGGAGTGACAGAGAAAGTATGTTAGACTGGTGCAGGATATGTATGAGAGCAATATGACAGTGGTGATGTGCGCTGTAGGACTGACAGATGGCTTCAATGTGGAGGTAGGACCTGCATCAAGGATCGGCCCTGAGCCCATTCTTGTTTGCTATGGTGATGGACAGTCTGACAGATAAGGTCAGGCAGGAATCTACATGGACGATGTCTGCAGATGACATTGTGATCTGTAGTCAGAGCAGGGAGCAGGTGGGAGAAAACCTGGAGAGGTGGAGGTACGTGCTGGAAAGAAGAGGAATGAAAGTCAGTCGTAGCAAGACAGAAAATGTGTGTGAATGAAAGAGAGGCAAGTGGAAGGTTGAGGTTACAGGAAGTACAGGTGAAAAATGTCCATGAGTTTAAGTACTTAGGTTAAACTGTTCAGAGCAACGGGAGCACGGTAAAGAGGTGAAGAAGCAAGTGCAGGCAGGTTAGATTGGTTGGAGAAAATGTGTCAGGAGTGATCTGTGACAAAAGAGTAGCATTAAAAGTGAAAAGAAAGGTTTACAAGAGGGTAGTGAGACCAGCAATCTTGTTTGGAGATGGTTGCATTGACCAAAAGACAGTAGACAGAACTGGAAGTGGCAGAGTTAGATGATGTTGAGATTCTCTTTGGGAGTGATGAGGATGGACAGGATTAGGAATGAGCACATTAGAGGGACAGCACATGTCAGATGTTTTGGACAAGAAAGTTAGGGGGGGCAGATTGAGATGGTTTGGATATGCGCAGAGGTACAGTGAATATATTGGTAGAAGGATGCTCAAGATGGATCTACCAGGCAGGAGGCAAAGAGGAAGACCAAAGAAGAGATTCATGGATGTGGTGAGAGAGGATAATGGAGACAGTTGGTGTGACAGAAAAAGATGCAGAAGACAAGGAAACATGGAAGACGATGATTCCTGTACACATATACACCCTAAAGCTGCTTGCCAACCACCATAAGACATCAGAAGAATATTTATTCATGAATACATCATATTATTGGGAGATACTTTTCAGATTCAAGTTTTCAGGGGCTCTAAGCAATCTATGATCTGTCTTTTTACTGTTATCAGTTAAAATAGCCTATGATCAACATAAATACATATACAGTAGTAATGTCTCTGAAGTGAACTGTTTAGGCATTACTTTGGATCAACAGGCATTAAAATGTATGCATGCATTAGTCTGTAAAGGGGAAAAATAAATGTTATTCATATTACTTTTAAGATACAAACAGTAAAAAATTACTCATTCACAACTTGATCTAAATGTTTCAGACCTGCATAGGAACCTTGAGTAATCCTCCTCTTCAGCCACCAGCTGCTTGAAAAATACATCTTTGGGTGGATTTACAGCTTCAACTTAAAACAAAATACTTACATTTTCCCACTGATTTTGATTCAGTCTATTAGCACTTCCATGACTGAAATGTGCTTGGAAGATAAAATTATACATTATCTGATGATAAGAACAATTCATGAACCAATTATTTAAGTCCAGCCAAAGATTAAAATCAAAGCTAAACAATAATGCAAACAAATGATATCTGCAGTCTGAAGGGGGATATGCAATCATCTTAAAAATCAAAGCAGGAAGTGCATTTTGTGGAGACAATTTCTAAGGCGTCTTGGGGGCTCCACCCCCTTCAGACACATCTCAAGAAGGGGCTGGCTGAGCAGGGACCAGGGACACAAGCTCTTCAAAGTCACAAATCCACAGGGACACAGGAGCCAGGTTCGTCTGTGAAAGGGAAAATAAGCAGGTTCCTTGTACAGTATGTCTCAAGCATTGGTGAACCGTGGTGAACGTGTTTTGTTTATAACTCTAAAGATATTGGTGCAAATGGTTCTCATGATGCGTCTGTCGGACTCCACACCAGTTCTCGGCCTTTGGTCCTCCTCTCACCAAAACCTAACACACTACATGATGATTACACGCTGGGCCAGAATCCAGCATGCCAGGAGATCAGTAGAGCCTCTTCCAGTCAAACCATCCCTCTCCTAGAACAGGACCTGCTTTTGCTGTGTAGTCTTAACAAAGGGCAAGTTCATGCTAGTGCTGCAGAGATTATTCTGGGTCAGAAAGGACACAAGCCAAATGTCCCGATTGTCTTTCTTTGATGTTGATGCCAGGTGTAAGTTCTGCAAGGTGGAGTTAAGGCAGTCACATGTAGCAAGCGAGGATTTGCCAGCAGATTTGAAAACAATTTCTCCTCAAGACAGTCATAGCTAAGGGTTGTGGAGGAGATGAAAAAATCTCAAAATGTTCAAAGCGTAATATTTCCACAGTCTCAATCTCATCTGCAGATCCGCAGTGTAGAGTGGATTCTAAGTTTAAATATACTTTGTTATTGAAGGACACTGTGTGGCTGGAGAATAGTAGTCTCTTAAATGCTGATTGGACCCTTTCTTTTCAGCAAATAGCATAGTTCTATTATTGGATATGGATTAGACACCAGAGTCCAGAATTGGGACATACGAGGTCCCGTCATTCCATCCTAGCACTGGCCCTTTTGGACTCAACTCTCTTTTTTGTGCCAGTCTGAAGTCCGAAGTGAGGTGCCCATTTTGTCTCACTTTCAGGAAGCATTTTTGGTTTATCTTGACTGGGCACTAATACTGATGTTGGTAGGTAGAAAGTTACTTTTCCTAACACATTGTAAGCAGCCTTTATGGTGCTGGCTGTTGTACCAGTGTTGGAACATGAGATACACAGAGTGATTTTCTTTGTTATTTCCCAGGGAATACAGTGATTTTGCCAGCCTTGGCCAGCAGTTCAATGATCTGGGCTTCATAGTCTGCATCATGGACTCCAGTCTTTCTGAACTCTCCAGAATAGCGATTCTGCTCCCAGTAGTGGTGCCAGTTTCCCCGGCTGTCCGCCCCAAAACCAAACACATTCACCTAAAGGAGAGTGAGGTTGGGAAGTGTGTAATTTACAGACGGGTATCTCTTCCAGATAAATCTGAAGATACACTTAGGTCATGTAAGTGTATTTCAGCAAGATGTGACAGTATGCCGTGAAGGTGAAATAAGAAGGGGGAGACTGACCTCATCGCAGACATGCAGGGCAAAAAACAGTACCAGCATGCCAGTAGAGGGGTAGCGGCCGTGATGTTGAGTCCAGTGGTCGTGGATGTATTTAAAGAAGGCAGGGCTGAAGACCTGGACCTGGGTGGCAGACACAGATGGAAGAAGTTTTTTGTCCATATTCCTAGTTTATGTATAGATAATCCAAGATCCTCTGAATTTAGATTGAAAAATTTCACTGTAGCACATGGAATAAAATTATAGCCACTGAGTATTAAAAAGGTCCACTGAACAAGATTTTAGTTACATTTTAATACTTTTCTGATTGATATTGCTTGAAATATTAAAAAGCATGGTTAACCAGAATAGCAACTATGCATTTATCAGCTACCTTCGGATGATGTTCAAATGTGGTAAACAGGGCTTTGGGCTGGTTAGAGCTCCCCAGTACATTTCTAGGAAAGCTCCACAGACACTGTAAAAAGTGTGCTAGTGACCAAGCAAAGATATTTACTAAGTGGCCACGAAGTAGGGATTAAATTTGAGTTTATCAATTGTCCGGGATTAAAGAGCAAGCACAAGATTATTTAAAACAAAGCAAAGGTTTTCTAATCCATCTGTAATCCTTCATCATCAAAGAGGAGGGGATGATATAATTGCAGCAAAGCGGATTCACTCCGTTTGTGGCAGCATGTGTCTGTGTTTGCATGACACTATGGGAGCAGCCAAAAGTAATTGTAATGACTGAAAATACACACCTTGTCTTTATCTACACGGAGGAACTGCTTTACTGGAGCGTATGTGCTGGGAGAGAGATAGAAAAGTACTTATTAAACACATTCAATCAGAACCTTATGTGATTGCTGCAGCAGTGAATAGTGGATTAACAGCTGACAGATTGTTTCATTTTAGCTACTCTCTGCTGTGTGTGTTTGTGTATGTGTGTCTTCTTACAATTGAATCTGGCCTGTGGACAGAGCACTGGTGATCCAGACAAGATCAAGTGTTTTGAAGGGAACCAGGACAAAGCTGACGTTGGTTGCAAGGTTCTTGGCACTCTCTGGGTACATGAAGTGGTGAGTGGTGTGGCTGCCAGCATCTTCTTCGTAGCCCACCGTGGGGGCAAGGTTTATCCTAGGAGAAAAGTGTGGATCAGCAACAATGATGCAGAGGCATCCAGCTTTAAACTTTAGTCAAAAGAATCTTATTTTAGCTGACCTGATAGCAACTCCTTGTAATGTTTCTGGAAGCAACATGAGGGCTCTTAAAGAAGTACATCAAGCTTGTAGGACATTAGAAGGTTGATAGTTTAATTTTCAGTGTATTCCACTCATGTTGATTTTGTTTTTACTTTTGTGCCTCTTGGGGCAGCAGAAGAAGCTGTAAACAGGTATCATGCAGTAGGTTTATCAGGGCCAATTAAAAAAAACAAAAAACTGTTGCCCACTTCAAACAAGTCAAGCCAGTTCTATTTATATAGCGCCAAACAGCAAACAGCAAAAGTTATCTGATAATGCCTAATATGTAGAGCAAATTTAAACCAAACTATATAGCTCTTTTATTACCAGGAGAGCTCATGAGAGTGATTAGAGTGGAGCATAACTAAGCATTATATATATGAACACATGCACATGATAAAGGGTTTTCCTGTTACCACAAATGTATAAGTTTTGAAATTGACGTTCATTTTGCATTAGTTCTGCATGACCTTTTTTTGCACTTTTACTTTCATGTATTTTGTTCATTACAGGTTAAATTAATTTCGATGATTTTCAAATTTGTTTTTTATTTTTGAGATGTAGGCCATAATTAATTTAAATCATAAATAATATACATAATTAAATAAAATCAAATAATAATCATTTATT
>KV751352.1:5559406-5604682 GCA_001698575.1 Mola mola
TAATCTATAATAAAAAATAGTAAAAAGCTTGAAACATTAGAATAAAATGTTCAATTTCTTAAATAATGGCAATATTCAACTTTTTTGAAGTCCACTGTACTCTACTAATGTGGACCAAGTCTCATAGATTGCTTTGATCATACACTTTGCCCTGTAAAATGTCAAATGTTCCATAGGTATTAAATCAAATATGACCTTGTGAATTTTTACACTATGTACCTGGGAGCCCAAATAATAAACAAATGCCTTTTTAAAATCAGTATTTAGAATCAGACATGTTCTGCTAAAGTATGTTGCTTCAACAGTCGTCTATACAGAATATGTAAAAGTCGATACACGGTTAATAAATACCAGTCTCCAAACGACATTCCAGTTTACTGTTATACTGGTGTCCATTTTACATCTAAGCTGGGGAGACATCTGCAACCAAATTCTTTCACCCTATTACGAACTGAAATATTTGCAAATTGTAGATATTTGTAGCCATTTCATTTTATTAATGACTATATTTAGGTCTGTGTGCCAATGTTCAGGTATGAATGCAGGCTTACCTTTAACATGTGGAAAGTGGTCATAACCTGGCACAACCATATTTTTGACAATAGTTTTCAAACACGCTGACATACACATGACATGCTTGCAGAACTGGATATAAAAAAGCTGAACTCAAGAACTCAACTGTCCATTTGTAAAGATGTGTTGTTCCATGGTTAAGCAAACTGCACACAGTATTACCCACGATTCTGAGAACTCTCTGGGAGGAACTACCCACATCCTCTCTAGTATTACCATCAAGCGCTTTTTTATGTTTGTACTTGCTCTGCATATGGGAATGCCAGAGTGATGCAAGCTGGTTGGCAACAGCTTGTTGTGACTATTCAGGGTAGATCCTTACATTCACACAGTTTAAACCAACCTCTCAGTGTGTTGTACAAGAAAACCTCTGGTCAAACACTGACCACCACACTTGGTGATCATGTTCTCTCTACAATATTGTCTTTCTCCTAGTGTGTAGACAATTTGCTACTTCAATTTCAGGAGAATTGTATGTTCTTGTATTTATGTAATTAACACTGTACTTGTTTACTTTTTGTCTTGCCTCATAGTTTTAACAATTCTGGTGTCACACTATTAGAGACATTAAACAAACAGCTCTGTCTGTGTACTTGTACTTACAGTAAATGTAACTTCACAGTCTGGAGGAGAATTTGGTTTTATGTAAACAGAAAGGTGACCCTTGAGTGTGCCTATCCATACAGTATGTCAGTCAAACAGATGTCTGTTCAGATAAATGGAGTGCAAAGGCAGACAGACAGGAGGTGGGTGGTGGGTGTTGGTTGGGAAAGAGCACTTTTATGAAAAGAAGGAGATGGAAGGTGGAAGTTGCTCATGCAGGTGTACTGAAAGAGCAACATTAATGGACGCTAATGCCTTTAGTACACAGAAACACAAGATACTAGTCGTTGCTGCTGAGGCTTTCATGCTACAAACACACATACACACTGCAAGAAACAGGGTATAGCTATGTGTTTACACCAACTGACAACAATGACACTCTGGATTCATTGCTGCTGCATGAAAAAAAAACAGCGGAAAAGGCTGTGAAAAAAGGATTTGTGCGTGTCTCTGCATGGGTGTGTGTTTGTGTGTGTATGTGTAAGACAGTCTTGGACATAAAGCCCTCTGTGGTGACCTCACATGAAAGCACACTACTGACAAGAATATAGCATGGAAACAGTGAAATGAAATATAGCATGAGAAACACATATCTGCTGTCGACTTACTTATAAAATTACTAGCGACGTTACATGAATGGTGCACGCTACGGACCACTGTGATGTTATAGTCCTCTCCTGATCTGAGCACTCTCTTTCCTCTTACTCTCCAGCTGGCTCTCAGCCAGCTCCATCTCCATATCTAATGCAACCTTGTACCTGCTCGCTGGTATCTTACCTCATGATGTAGTTGTGCTCGTCTATGTTTGCCCCATATCTAGCCCCGCGCAGGTTTCCAGAGTTGCCCACCACGGCACAACGCAGGCATCGTCCTGGATCCCACAAACCATAAGGTGACCTTCCAGGAATCACCTGTGATAGATGGCCATGATGAGATCAGGCTATGTGAATTATGGCTATACAGGGAATAAAAGGAGACAGTAGCACAAGAACAGCCTGATACACAAAATTACCTAACCTGCATTTTAGACCTGATTGTAAAAATACAATCTTTTCTCAATACTGGGGTGAAATCCTCATGAAAATTACATGAGCCATACTCTGCCTTTAGGGAGCCAGACTGAGATAGCGTCAGGATTCGTTTTCATAGTCTTGTGGTTGTTCTCTTGAGTTCCTGTCAAGTTTTCCCCGCCTTTGAGTTGTACACACCTGTGTCTTGTTCCCTCATTAGTCCCTCTATATTTAAGCTGTGCTCCCCTGCCCCTTGTGTGCCAGATCGTCTTGTCAGCATTACAGCAGTTTCCTTGTGGGTTTTTTGTGACTGTATGACCTTGAGCATCTGTTTTTTGAGTTTTTGTCCTAGTGGTTTGGAATGTTTGCCGATTGATCTCCTGTGTACTAAACCACTTTGCCCGATTAAATAGTGTTTGACTGTTTTCCCTGGGTTTGGTCTGCTTTTTGGAGTCCGGTCATTTCTGTACTTGATATGATGTGAAAAAATACCTGGAACAACCTTAGCAGCACCTGCTGGATGCTGTGGGGTTTGAACTGGGGCTGCAACATCTAGAGAGAGAGGGAAAGTATAGTTAGCTGTGTTGTCTCACCACTTCAGACAAACGGGCTGTGACTTTATTTTTGGGAGTATCTTTACATCTGCATACACTTGCCAGACAGTGACTTGTTGATTTTTTTTTTTATGGATTACTATGACCCTAACTATCCTCCTCTTAAATCTTGAAAACATCAAATACTATGAAAGTGGTTCAGCTGGGAAAAAATGTTAACAAAACAGGTCACATAATTAAATTATTTGGCTCAATTCAGTGAGTTATCTTAAGTACAAGCAAATACAGAAAAAAAAAATCTGGCATGCAATAGCACTGGAAACCTGGAACTACTCAGGTTCCAATTGGAAAGCACCGTCTCAGGAGAGTGACCCAAACTCGCTTACAAAGTAAGTTAGGGAACACTCACACTTGGCCCAGCTGTTTCATACTATACCAAAGCACAATTCTCCTCTCTCCTTATTTCCCTGCATCCACAATGCTCTGAGCATGATCATGCCTGAACATGATTACTACTGCACTTGTAATTGCATCATCACGGTAGGAGAACAAGGTTGCCACACTACTGACTTTGAGCAACTGTACCATGCCGAAGTACACTTCTTCCCATCGGGCCTGGGCGCAGTCCATAGCGCTCACACCCTGAGTGAAAGTAATTGACACCAACTGGCAGCATAAGCAATACACCTGCATATGTTTGTTCGTTCATTTGTTTTCTGCCGCTTATCCGGGTCCGGGTCGCAGGCAACAGCCTGAGCAGGGAGATCCAGACGCTCCTATCCCCGGCCACTTCCACCAACTCCTCCGGGGGGGACACCAAGACGTTCCCAAGCCAGCCAAGAGATATAATCTCTCCAGCGTGTCCTAGGTCTGCCACGGGGTCTCCACCCAGATGGGGATGCCCGAAACACCTCCCCAGGGAGATGTCCAGGAGGCATCCTGACCAGATGCCCGAACCACCTCAACTGGCTCCTCTCAACGTGGAGGAGCAGCAGCTCTACTCTGAGCCTCTCCCAGATGTCCGAGCTCCTCACCCTATCTCTAAGGCTGAGCCTGCATATGTAACATGTCTATATCATGTGATACAATTCTTCTTGTATTTTTTCTTCTACCTTTTTTTTTATGTTCTTTGGTTTATCAATCACCTGCTTGGGTGGCACCACTGTTGGCTACTAGCCATTCACATATCAGACCAAAGTGAATGGGGGAAGATAGAACAAAGTATTATCTTCTATGTATCCTGAACCATTCTGTGGCAAATTGGGCATGTATTTTGGTCACAGAGTGACTTAAACTTGAAATATTTGGGTGAATTCCTATTTTCTATTTCTTTTTAGTTTTGTACTGCATTGCAGTTAAGCCCTGAAAAGGTACTTTGTTGTCAACTCTGTTTGCTGGCAGACAACATAAATATTACTGGAAGTTGCTGTGTGGTGGCCAGGGGATTATGGGGGAAGGATTATGTAATGGTACTTTTAAATTAATAAATTCAATGTTTCCTTCAATGCTGATGTGATAACACTAGTGGAACAAGCCAAACAAGACCTTACATCCAAATCAACCAACAACTGACTGTTGTTGGCCCCTGATCCCACTAAAATCAGTCCATTCATTCCTCTCTGCCCCACTGTGCTCAGAGTTTTCCAATATTCTGAGCTGAAACAGGTTCTGCTGTCACTGCTATGGCAGACATAACTAAAGTCAACATTTGAGCTTAGTTATTTTTTACTGCATTTTGGCATGAGGGTAAACATGGGCTGTAACAATTCACAACAATTAAAAATAAAATTTCATAATTAAGATCACTTGACATTTAAACAGCAGGGGGCTCTAACGCGATATACTGTGACTTAACTTCACATGTGAGTAACAGGGAGTAAGTTTAAACTTTAGCAAACATAGTGGCAGCTAGTGAAGACATACAACTCAGGGACGCCCCAGGTGGCTTGGCTTCTGAAAGACTGAAAATGACAGTATTGAAAAGATATACAACAAAACATAAACTCATCGCAGGAAAGCATTTAATCTACATTAATAGCATGATGCATGTGCAGCATGTTGAAAGAACGCCACAGCGAAGACACGGACAAACAGGTGCAGGAGCGATGGAAATCACAAGGTGCATCGGTATATTCAAGGCAAAAAACATGGAGCCGTTTTACCCACTGTTTTCTAGTCTAGCAAACGCATACCTATCCACACCGGTCACCTACAGTTGAAGCCAAAATTATTAGCCACCCAAGAATTATGGAACATTTTCCTAAAATTCTGCCCAATGTTCACAAACATTCACCAGTGATAGTACATGTTGGAATGTAAAATAAATTGTTAGGCTTGCTTTATGTCAAATATAGTGAAAAATGGGATGGTCAAAAATATTAGCCCCCATGTGAATTTTTGCTTTCAAAACAGACTTAATCAACCGACCAGCTTTCAAACCACACAGGTGCAGTCAATTGGCTTCCTAACAACACCTGAGCATTCAATCAGCATTGAACTTTACTTAAGAGACTCCAAGGAACATGGCACTTGAACACATTGTTGAGGGGGACTCTTACTCATCATGCCAAAGACAAAGGAAATCAGTCTTGAGATCAAAAAGAAGATAGTGGAGGCTCATAATAAGGGGGAAGGCTATACTGCCTTTTCCAAGTGTTTAACATTGTCTAGAACAGTTGTACGTTGCATCACTACATCAAGTACAAAGAGACAAATTCCATAAGAAACAAACCTGGTCGTGGTCGAAAGCCCAAGATTTCAAGAACAACATTATTTCAATAGAGGAAAATAGTCAGAGATGTCAGCAAGAAGCCCTTGACATCTGCCATGATGATTGTCACTGACCTGGCCTCTTCTGGAATCGATGTTTCAAGGAACACAGTTGTGGAGGCTCTTCATCTTGGTGGGCTTCAGAGCCATCGTCCCAGAAAAACCCCTTTACTCAAAGAGTGGCACATCAGGGCCAGACTGAGGTTTGCCTGTGAGCATTTGAAAGGTAAATATGAGTTCTAGAAGTCTTTTGGTCTTATGAGGCTTAACTGGAACTGTGTGGGCACATGGAAGTTGCTTATGTTTGGCGAAAAAAGGGAGAAGCCTTCAACCCTAAGAACACAGTTCCCACAGTTAAACATAGTGGTGGGTGCATCATGCTGTGGGGCTGTTTTGCAGCCTCAGGCACAGGGAGCCTTGTTCGGGAGCATGGCATCATGAAAAAAGAAAATTATGTATACATTTTGAGGGATAATATGAAGAAATCTGGTCTTAGTTTAGGCTTAGGTCATCGATGGGTCTTCCAACAAGACAATGACCTTAAGCATACATCAAAATTGGTCCAACAGTTCTTGAAGGTCACCAAAACCAATGTCCTGGCGTGGCCTGCACAGAGCCCAGATCTCAATCCTATTGAGAATCTGTGGTGGGTGCTCAAAGTGGATGTCCATGCTCGAAAACCATGCAATTTGGAACAGCTGGAACAATTTTCCAATGGAAGAATGGGCCAAAATTCCTCAAGAGACATGTGCCAACCTTGTAAAGAACTAATCTATAAGGTTGTTGTTAGTTGTGGCGCAGAAAGGGTACACTATTCAAATCAAATCAAATCAAATTTTATTATTATAGCCCGAAATCACAATTTACACATTATCTCACTGGGCTTTGACAAACTGTACAGATGTGACATCCTCTGACCTTAAACCCTCGAACCAGGTGAGGAAAAACTTAAAAAACCTTAAACAGGGAAAATAAGAAACCTCAGGAAGAGCCATAGAGGAGGGATCCTTCTTCCTAGGACGGACAGACGTGCAATAAATGTCCCTTTTACAGAACACAAAAACATGATAACAACAATTCATTTAGAATGCATAAAACATCCATGAGTCCGGATGTATGGAAAGTCTAGTGATCCAGACGCAGGTGGACTCTGTTGGTCCAGGAGTCATTGTACTCCATGTAGGAAGATCTGGGTGTTGCTGAGTCCAAGAGTATGTAGAATCTGTAAATCCAGGGATATGTGAAGTGTAGTGGTCCAGAAGCAGGTGTAGTCTATTGATCCAGAAGCCATTGTGATCTGTGGGTCCCGATTTGCACTTGGAAACCCAGCCTAGGATCCAAGTCACAGGATCCAAGTCACAGGACCTCCTTTCCTAATGTGGCCAGGGGGCATCAGGCAGGACCACAGCAGCACCTCCCACCGCAACCTAGAAAAACCTGCAGGATGGTAAAGCACAACGACTCCGGGGAAGAAGTAAAGTTAGTGTAAGGATATGGACATTTACAGGAGCAGAGAAGGAGTCGGAGTCAGAGGGGGGAGAGAAGAAAGCTCAGTGAATCATGGAGTGTCCCCCCAGCAACCTAAGCCTATAGCAGCATAACTAAGGGCTAGATAGGCCAGCCTTAACTATAAGCTTTATCAAAAAGGAAGGTTTTAAGCCTACTCTTAAAATCAGAGAGTGTGTCTGCCTCCCGTACCAAGACTGGAAGATAGTTCCACAGGAGAGGAGCTTGATAGCTGAAAGCTCTGCCTCCCATTCTACTTTTGGAAATTCTTGGGATCACCAATAACCCTGCATCCTGGGAGCGTAAGGTTCTGGATGGGCGATAGGGTACTATGAGCTGTTCAAGATAAGATGGTGACTGACCATGAATAGCTTTGTAGGTGAGAACAAGGATTTTAAATTCTATTCTAAATTAACCGGGGAGCCAGTGCAGAGAAGCCAGTATGGGGGAAATATGGTCTCTGATATTAGTTCTAGTCAGTACACGCGCTGCTGCATTTTGGATTAACTGAAGAGTTTTTAAAATTTTGTTAGGGCAACCTGAAAATAAAGAATTACAGTAGTCCAGCCTGGAAGTAACAAACGCATGAACTAGTTTTTCTGCATCTTGTTGAGACAGGATGTGCCGGATTTTAGCAATGTTACGGAGGTGAAAGAAGGCGGTCCTTGAAATCTGTTTAACATGTGATTTAAAAGACAGCTCCTGGTCAAAGATAACACCCAGGTTTCTGACAGTGGTGCTGGAGGCCAAGGCAATGCCATCCAGATTAACTATGTTGCTGGATAATGAGTCTCTAATGTGTTTGGGGCCCAGCACAATGACTTCAGTTTTGTCAGAGTTTAACATTAAAAAGTTATGAAACATCCAGTTTTTAATGTCCTTAAGACATGACTGTAGATTAGCTAACTGATGGGTTTCATCTGGCTTCATTGATAAGTATAGTTGTGTGTCATCTGCATAACAGTGAAAATGTATGGAGTGCTTTCTAATAATTTTACCTACAGGAAGCATATATAGAGTAAATAGTAATGGTCCAAGCACAGAACCTTGTGGGACTCCATGACTAACCTTGTCATATCTTGATGATTCATCATTAACATGAACAAAATTATATCTATCAGATAGGTAGGACTTAAACCATCTTAGAGCAGATCCTTTAATGCCAATTTGGTGTTCCATCCTCTGTAGTAAGATGTGATGATCGATAGTGTCAAAAGCTGCACTAAGATCTAATAAGACTAGTATAGAGATAAGTCCCGCATCAGATGCAGTGAGGAGGTCATTTGTAACTTTTACCAATGCCGTTTCTGTGCTGTGATGCTTTCTAAAACCTGACTGAAACTCTTCAAATAGACTATTATACTGAAGAAAGCCACATAGTTGTTTCGCTACTGCTTTCTCTAGAATCTTTGAAAGAAAGGGGAGGTTGGATATTGGTCTATAGTTGGCTAAAACTTCTGGGTCTAGGGTAGGTTTTTTTAGGAGCGGTTTAATTACAGCTACTTTAAATGACTGGGGCACATAACCTGTTACAAGGGATAGATTGATAATGTTTAGTAGTGGATTTCTAATTAGGGGTAAAACCTCTTTGAGCAACCTAGTAGGTATGGGGTCTAGTATACAGGTTGATGATTTAGATGAAGATAATGTTGTCGTTAGTTCCTTAAGGTCAATTGGATGGAAGCTTTCCAAACACACATCAGGACTAATAACAGCCTCTATAATTCCTGTTGCTGAACTGGAATCTGTGGAGTGTAGGATATTTTCTCTGATAAGTCTAATTTTATTATTGAAGAAGTTCATAAAATCATTACAGGTGAGGGCTCTAGGAATGCATGGTTCAATAGAATGATGGCTCTCAGTCAGCCTGGCTACAGTGCTGAAAAGGATCCTGGGCTTATTCTTGTTTTCTTCTATCAACGCTGAATAGTAGTCTTTTCTTGCTCGGCGAAGGGCCTTCCTGTATACTTTAAGGCTATCCTGCCAGGCCATGTGTGGCTCTTCCAGTTTAGTGGAACGCCATTTCTTTTCAAGTTTATGAGTTTTCTGTTTTAACTTGCGAGTGTTAAGATTATACCACGGAGCTAGTCTCTTTACTGGTTTTGTTTTCTTTTTAACTGGGGCAATGGAATCGAGTGAAGCACGTAGAGAGCCGGCAGTGAAATCGGCAAGGTGATCAAGCTGGGAGGGGCTAAATTTAAGATATGACTCCTCTGTTATTTTGGGATATGGCACTGAAATTAATGCAGAGGGAATAATTTCTTTAAAATTTTCAACAGTGTCCTCAGATATGCATCTGCTATAATAACTAGTGACTCTTGGTTTATAGTTGATGAGCAGAAATTCAAATGTTAGAAGATAATGATCTGATAAAAGCAGATTTTGCGCAGAGACATTTAAATGCTCAATTTCAATGCCATATGTCAGAACAAGATCAAGGGTGTGATTAAAAGTGTGTGTTGATTCTTGTACACACTGACAGAAGCCGAATGAATCTAATAGTGAGAGAAATGCCGTACCAAGGCTGTCGTTTTCAATGTCTACATGGATATTAAAGTCACCTACAATAATGACTTTATCTGTTTTGAGGACCAAAGCTGAGAGAAACTCTGAAAATTCAGATAAAAATTCAGTGTAGGGTCCAGGTGCTCGATACACTATAACAAACATAATTGGAGTTTTCATGGTTGGATCGGAAATGCTAAGAATGAGATTTTCAAATGAACTAAATTTTTGTTTGGGCTTAGGGTTTATTAATAGGGCAGAATTGAAAATGGCTGCAACTCCACCACCTCTGCCAGTGTCTCTGGGAATGTGTGTGTTAATGTGACTGGGAGGAGTGGATTCATTAAGACTTACATATTCGTCTTGGCACAGCCAAGTTTCAGTAAGGCAGAATAAATCAATATTGTTATCTGATATAAGCTCATTTATTAATACACCTTTAGATGATAGGGATCTGATATTCAAGAGTCCACATTTAAGTCTCTTTACTTTGTAAACTGCCTCATTAGTGGTGTTGATTTTTATTAAGTTCCTATGTGAACTCTTATTTGATTTAGTGAATTTAGTGAATTTATGTGGACGGGGGACAGACACAGTCTCTATGGGGTTGTAGGTGGATGACTCTAAAGGAAGCGCGGAGAAGCGTGTAAGACTGCAACTCTGCTTCCTGGCCTCAACTCTGAATTGTCAATTTGGCTGACTAATAAATCTGGCCATATTTCTAGAAATGAGAGCAGCTCCATCCCAAGTAGGATGGATGCCGTCTCTCCTCATTAGACCAGGTCTTCTCCAGAAAGTTTGCCAATTATCAATGAAACCCACGTCGTTTGCTGGACACCACCTCGGCAGCCAGCGGTTGAACGACGACATGCGGCTAAACATATCGTCACTGGTCAGGTTAGGCAGGGGACCAGAGAAAACTACGGAGTCCGACAGTGTTTTGGCAAAAGCACACACCGACTCAACATTAACTTTAGTGACTTCCGACTGGCGTAGCCAAACGTCATTACCGCCGACATGAATTACAATCTTATTGTATTTACGTTTACTTTTTGCCAGCAGCTTTAAATTTGATTCCACGTCGCCCGCTCTGGCCCCAGGAATACATTTGACTATGGCCGCTGGTGTGGAAAATGTCACGTTTCGCAAAATAGAGCTGCCAATTACTAGAGGTAACCTATGGTCCAGGTTGGCATATTTTGGTTATTTATTATTTTGCTAAAGTGCGGATGGTGTTCCTCCTCATTTCATGTACGTTTAACCTAAAAACATTGCAACTTTGGAAAAAATGGCAAAAACCCAAGTAATTTTCTATTCTCTCACTGATGAATCCACATCTTGGCTTCAGATCGCTCCGGTGAAAGTTCAGGCAGGAAGATTATTCTTTTGTATTCTTTGAACTGTTGTTTATTTTTCATATCATTTTGTAATTTGCTCCTCATACATGCTTCTCATTTGTAATTTTCTTTCTGTCATTGTCAGGCGTCATCAACTTGGATATCAGCAATTCATTAGCTGGTCTCATCTTTGAAATAGCGCAGTGATGCACTTTCATCACTTTATTCACAAAGGTTGGGGATATTATGGAATCATTAGTGATGCACTGTGTACACCACTACCAAATATTCTTTACCAATAGCACAAAAACCAATGGAGGATGGACCTTTATCATTATATGTGTTGGGGCTCAGGTATGTTGACAGTGTGGCTGTTCACACAGACAGTATGTTAACAATACAAGCCAACAACTAAGTGGTTGAAATTGGCTACCAAAATTAATCAATAATTATGATAGTTAATTTACGATTATTAGAATAGTAAGGTCTAATTTACATTAGATTACCTCGGGGCGCCACCCTTAAAGAATGGAAAAGATTTAATTAATCATTCTCATGAAATGTATTAAACTGTGAATTTGAAATTATGGTTAGTAACCAACTTAATTACAACCAACATTCCCTCATCAACAGCTAGTTGGAGTTCTTGATAGTGTAAAGGTTGGCAAAATTCACTCTTGTGCAACATTAAACACACAGCATGTTTATCCAAAAGCATTTATTCAAGAATGAAAAAGAAATGCTTAATGCTTAATCTAGGATGTAAACCACACATATACAGTATAAATTTGTTAACCCGATTCTTTTGTTGGAAGCCCAAGAACAAACCGGAGTCTTCTTAAATCTTCAGATATAATCCTTATTTTCTGGTCACATATAAAGTAAGGCAGCGCTGGACTCGAAGTGACGGAGCAGTCGCAGGATCTCAGTCAGAGCGAGCCCCGATTGTTAGAAACATTGTACATTTATCTTCTTGGGCTGGGCTCTACCCCGTACAGAGGTTGGACATTCACGTAACCAAGTATAATTGGCCAGTTGCCCGGACATGGACAGGCCAACCACTGTCCATGCCTTGTCCTTGGAATGTATTATACAACATGTGTGAGTGTTGTCTGGACGTGTCTTGCTGACAAGATAAAGAAGTTACGTCTAGCACTTGTTTTTCTGCTATGCAGAGCTGATTCCAAATGGTCAAGCTGCTCTATAAATATGAGTGTTTCCCTAGATTCAGTGCAAGACAGGAACCACGGCTCAATGGAGAATTACAGGGTAAAACACATTAGGTTAATAGACTGAAAAGCATGCTATATACATAGCCAATTCTAACATATTTATATACAAGCATGTGCAGGTCTGTGTGTCTGCTGGTGTGCATAAAAGAGAGAATCAAAATGGCCGCTGAGGCCAAAGGATGTTAAAGGCAAAATGGCCGAAAGCTGTGTGAGTGTCAGGCCATGTTCCTTTGTTACTGGGGGCTCAGATCATCTGCTGGCTGAGAACCTGCATGTGTCAAGACAGTGCTGTGTATGTGTGAGGATGTGGTTCCAGGTTAGAAGCAGGATGGTTAGTTGCCTGCAAGACCCTCAGTTTATGTCAGCTAACTAACCTTAACTTATAATTGTGGCTAATCCACTTATTAATAACTTGACTATAGTCACAACAATACCATTCAAAAATACAAGACAATTATTTTCATCAATCACGTGTTTAGCCGTGCTGTGCTGAGTTGATGTGTCCAGGTCAACTTTATCAGTCCTAAAATGGGAGAGATGTTCTCCTGGTGAAGTGATCCTTGTTTGATGGAGAGTCTGAATTGACGCTCTCGCAAGGAATTTTCGTTGAGAATGTTGTTTTTGCTCTTTAGTCCCGGTGCTGGAGGAAACCGGTCGCTCCTTTGCTCCTTGCAGAGTTAGCAGTTGTACTGAACTCTCCAGTAACTCCCTTCGGTTAGCCTGCAGGCCTGGTTGTTGCTGCTGGCTAAATTTCAGCTTGTTGAGTCCTCAGCAGGAGCTCTGTGGCTCCAGCTCCAAGGAGAGCAGAGAGAGAAGAAAAAGAAGGGGGCAGAAATTCTGTCTTGGTATTAGTGTGCCCTTCCCAGATGTCTGGTTATTAATAGCCGCTCTGGGTTCCATCAGTGAGGTATTTAGCATCAAGTTTGTAAAAGGTTGTAAATAATTAGGGGCTGGGAGGATCATTCAGTTGTGGGGCCCAACATATATAAAAAATATATATGTTTCCAGCCATATCTCCATTAGTCCAATCTACACCAAATGGAATGAAACGTTGAATGTCTCTACCGTAGTTGCTGTTATTCTTAAAAAAAAAAAAAAAACTTGCCACAGAAAAAAGCCATACCACAGAATGTTTGTGTCAGCATAGCAGTGCAAAAGCTACTTCGGACTGGAAATTACTGAAACTATTTAGACTTCAGGTTTGTTTTTTTTTTACACACTAGTAGATATCAATGAGTTCTGGGGCACATTATATTTTCAGCAAATTCGGACAACAGGATTGGACACCAGGTAGCAATTTTGATTAATTTTGATTGATGCAACTATATTAGAGATCGTATTCTTTCCTGAAGGCATGTTCGTGCCATAGCTGCTGGTTTGTATTTCTTGACATTTTTATGTATAGCCTAGCTTCTACCGGTTGCCTTGTGGGATGTAAAGAGAATGATGACAAAATGAAGTTCAATTTAAAAAAAAAAAAAAAAAAAAGTTCTTTAACCTTTGCCAAACCAAGCAGGCAGCTGTGCATTTATACAGATAAAGAAGAAGTGAGCACCTGCACACACACAAAATAATTCCACTTAAACAAAAACAGACACACACAAAATGTTCAATGTGGATGCTAGCAGCCAGTATAAGGCTGTACCACCATGTAGTCATCCTTTTATTTCTCTTTTTTCCCCTATTTCCCATGCAGAGATCTTCATCACTTCCTTTTCACCTACCATCGGCCTAAAGCCGCCTTTCCCAAAACAGATCACATTTACTTATCGTTTGATTCACACATTTTTTACACGTTTAATTCGTTCTCTCTAATTTCCCTTGCTCCCTCTTTGTCTTTTCTCTTCCAGTAGTATTTTTTCATATCTGTCTCTCTGAGCCAAGAGTGCTATGCAGGTCTTCATTGCTGATCATGTTATTAACATTCTCTGATGCTGTCAACTCTTAGGATTTTTTTCCTTTTTCTACTTCCCTCTATTTTTCCCCCATTCTCCTTGATCCGTCTGACTCCCTGCAAGAGGTCAGAGCCATCTTAACAAGCTGCACTTCTGTCTTTTAGGGGACATACATTTCTGGCAGATGTATTTGGCTGTCATTCTAATATTCCATCTTTGTTTTCTTAAACTTATCTGTAATCTTACTCCTAAAATATTTCATCCCTAAAGTAATGTTAGCATTTTTCAGATATTTCTGACCCTAAACTGCATGGATATAATATATATAATATAACCACGCTCGGAACCTTAAGCAGTGTGGGGCGGTGGTTGGTGACACACCGCAGCAAACACGTGCATCCTCCGGGTACCCAACTCTCCTCTCCCCTCCGGGGTTAGGAGGGGGGTTCAATGTCTCCTATATGATTATAAACCTATATTATGTCTAATATATAAGACATAAAAAATGTCTTCATGTATGTGTGCATAAAACAGACTTGTACCCAGATTTACAAATAATTTTTAATAAGTGTATCTGTTGGAATCCTACTATGGGGTTGTGTTTACATAATAGATTGCATTTGAAATCAGACTGAGTAGCTAAGAAGCTCTTTAAAAAAATCTAGATACACATACAGTATATAACATAAATGCACAAATTAAGAGAGATGGGTGGAGGTTACAGCTATGAAATAAGACTCTAAACCATTAATGAAGACCACAAAACAGCACTTGAGATAGCACTAAATCTCTGTTGCTCTCATACTCTCTTCAAAAACAGATTCTTTAAATTTTTCAGACAGCGGGGTTTTCAGAAAAGAACAGTCACACACAATGACATACAGTATGACTGGCAGGGACACACAAGGAGCATGCACTACTTGTAAGAGGGGATTGGTTGGCTCAGCAGTGAGGGGGGGTGAGCAGCATGGAGATAGACTTGTGATTATGATGTCACTATGTTCTAATTGTGTCTAACTGTGCTCTAATTCACTTTTATTTCCTTTGTAACCCACTGATCCCTCTGTGCTATACACATACAAATGGAAAGTATGTGATGGTGCTGCATGCACATTAAATAATTACAAATAAAAACTTTACAAAATGTATTATTCAGTCTTATATAGCAGTGGTGTGTTCTTTAAAATTTTACCAATGAATGTAGGGATAATGGGTTGTGGGTTCACAATTTGTCATCACACAAATGTGCTAAAAAAGTCTGTGTGTTTTATTCCAGAAAGACAAATTCAACAATATAAATAAAACCAACCATTAGCCAAGCAGATTCTGCCCAGCAGCATAATGTGTCCCCAGACAACAAAACACCATTCAGGAATTGCTTGAGGAACATGACAGAGAGGCTTATCAACTGGCCTCCAAACTCACCAGAAGCTTGTGAAAAAGATTTATGGGACGTGCCAATGTCCCAGTGCCTGGAAAAGTTGTGAAATGCTAAAAAAAACAAAACACCCACTGACATTTTTCACAAACACTTCCATGGTCTGCCAACACCATGCAATACCATGCAAAGAGGACACTGTATGCAAACCAGATCCAGAAATGCCTCAACCATCTCTGTTCAAAACCCAGCATCCACGATTGTATGGGAGTGCGTACCATTACTGCTGAATGATATATACAGGTATTGAAGAAACATAAGTAAGTAGACGTCTTTTTCATGGAGGGACTTAATTAATCCAGCAAAATGATGCCAAATCACACTCTGCCCGTGTTATAACAGCATGGCGAGAGTTGAGGGCTTTTTGTAACTTTTGGCACATTGTGAAACATAAGCATGCCAAAGTACACCCCAAATTATTAAGCAGACGAAATGCAGCAAATTGCTGGCTGCAAACATTGTGAAATAAATAACTGTTCTTTTATCGGTTGAAAACGTAAACAAAGAATGCATGTGCTGATGTTATGTCAGGTCCATGCTGTGTCTACCTTGTTCCTACTACCTTGTCTACTTTGTTGCAACTAGTAGTCACAACAAGGTAGACACACCAACACCACTGTGTTGTGGCTGACAAAGATGCCAAAATGAAAGACCTGGTTTAGTCCTGAAAAGATGAAAGAGCTTGGATTTATCAGCAAAAGTAGTAAGGATGACTTCCGTGGTTTTTGTATATTGTGTCATTGCAACGTGGGCGTAATTAGCCATGGAAAAGGGGCAATTGCCAAACATGCTAGTACAAACAAACACAAAAGTAACAGACAAGCTGCAGGTGCCTCTACAAATCTCTGCAGCAGATCTCTGTGAAGTATATCATGCAGTCAAGGAGTGAAAATTGAAAAGTATCATTAGTAATTTATCCATTGCTAAAGGGATGACATGTGGAAAAACAAAACGCAAAGCTTTGTGTACACCCTGGACACCAGTTCATCGCAGGGCTGACATATAGAGACAAACAACCATCCACACACACATTTACACCTAATTCCTGATTTATTTATAAATGGCAGATGAAACTGTCCTGCAATGTATCCAGTATCCCAGAATCACCATCATTATCATTGACAACATACTGTATTGTAGTGAGGAGCACACTCTGAGTTTTATGTGTTGCAAATATTCTGGCTATACCCAATATCACAAGGTGTCTTCCTTTTGGGTAATATGGAAATGGTCACCCTATTAACAGCTCTTATTTGTTTAAAAAAATAATATTAATAATGAAGGATGAAAATCCCGGTTTTCAAAAACTACCTGTTTACCTGACATTCAAGGCCTTGCCAGTTGAGTTTACACAGTGCTGATTAAACCAGAAGATCTACTTTTCTGCTTGTGCTTCCATAGGAATATGGTGGAGTCTATGGCCTCATAAGCATACTGGATCACAAGTGGTTCTTATGAGGTGATTCCTTCTTACATTACACTTAAATTTTAAGTATATAATGATATTAACAATAATTTGCATTAATTGACAAAGAATTATGGTATTTTACAATTAATGAACACATTTACACTTGGCATCTTAAAAGGACACTGGATGTGTTTGGACACAGCAGGACGCAAGCTGCTTTACAAATCGATGTGTAGAAAGAAAATTGCAAAGAAAATGTTTAATTCCTGTAGAAACTTTAGAAGCTATATTAGTTTACATCAGCCAAATCATAATTTTATAGATTTTTAAATTAGGGGAAATATTTCTTCATTTGTGTCATTCTATGTTTGTGGGGTTAATTGTGGCCTGTATCTTGTATAATACTGCAATGAAACATGGTGTACCAATTCCCCCTCTGCTACTAAAACAAAAGGATGTGTGACCAGGCAACAGGCTCACGGTCCAAATCTGACAGCAATTATTTGTTTGATTGTAAACAAAGCTGCTTTAAAATGAATTCGACTTTTGAGACCCCAATGCACTAGTCCAGCTCCGGCCGTTCTTTGCCTGCTGACCCTCCTCCAGTGCTCTGCATCTCTTGTCGGAATTATGCAACATTGATTTGGTCAGCATTGTGTCAATTTTTTCTTGTTTGTCCAGAGCCATTTTTGAGATCAGATATGGGGCATAACGAGACCTGGGAGTTTGCATTTGCACTGTTTTTCGTGTAAGATTTCAAATCAAACCACTTCTTTTTAACCTCATCCATATTGAGCCCTTCTCCAGATAAGCATTCACTAAATGCGTGATTGCGTCACACACATCTTTTTTTTACCATGTAATTTGTGAGGCATTTGCCTATGCTAATTAGGATTGTTGAGGAGACTGGCATTCATCACAGAGGTGAAAATATTTCTGCAGTTTAAGAATGGATCATGAATCTAATGTAGAACTTTTTTCACAGTCACAAACACAGTGGCAATGTATAGTGATTATCCATTCACCTAAAGGGTCTACACTCCAGAGGCAAACAGATGAAATGACTGAAAGCTACACAAAACCATTTAAAAAGGGATTATTACTTTTTTTTTAATTTTGTTATTTACAAACAAAAACTATCACAAATACTTCAAAGACTCTATGATCATGATAAAATCAAACCATAGTGACTTTAATGTTCAGTTCAATTCAATTAAGTCTTTTAAGAGAAAAGTAGCCAAAAGTGAAGACCTTTAACTATATTTAGAAATATATACTAGAGTAAAAAAATGTAATGTAATGTAATGTAACATTTTGCCGAATATGCATATTTTATTGTCTTGCATTCGGAGACTTCTGTGTTGGTGAATACAGACAGATAATCAACTTTACCTAAAGAACACGATAGAAAATTAGCTCTGTAATGTTATTTTTTAAGATACATAAGATGAGAAATGATCAACTGGACTCTCGTGTTTGTTAAGTGTGAAGCTAGAGCAGCAACTCTGTTAACTTATCTAACAACCAAGTAGTCTATTTTTCCCCCACAGAGCACAAAAACCATTGCCAATTTTACATTGTGTGCTTCTTTTCTGACAATAAACACAGACAGCCCCACTCTGCCTATGCAACCCAGATTATGGTTTAAGGCCGGACTGCATCTGTTAAAAAAACACATCTCAAGTGTTTCTTTTGTTAGGTCTTTTATGTTACATAAGACACTAAAGACATCAAAAAAGGTCACAGCAGCAACATAGACGATGACAAATTAAGTTGAAAAAATATAATATAGTTATCTATGAAAGCAAGAAAACTCCCCTGCATTGCGCCAAAACCATTAGTGTGCCCTCAAATTGGAAGGAGGGTGACGGCAATGTGCATATGTGTTTCTAGTATGTATATATGGTATATATAGCGAGCGGTTTGTTATTAATAAAAATCTTGCTAATTTTACATTGAGTGCTTCTTTTCTGATTTTGCTTCTTCGTCTACCCTTTTGAACCAAAAGATGGTAAGCACCACTCTGCAACCCACATTGTGATTGAAGATAGGACTGCATCCGTTATGGACTTTAATCCAATATGCACACCTGTACAGCTTGGATAACACTCGTCAAAATAGCTTCAAATTTGGCAGGTGTGTTGCTGATGAGCTAAGGATGTACATATGTGCTTTGGGTAAAGTTTGGACATGTGAGGCATTTGATATTAATAAAGTATAAGCAATTTTATGCAAATTTTTTTTTCCTTCAGCCTCTCTTAATGAAAACTTGGGTTGAATCTGACTTTGCAACCCACATTGTGATCAAAAATGGGATTGCATTTGTTACAGAGTTTAGTCCAACAGGCACACAACCTGAACGGGCACTATACTGTTTTGTTCAATCTGTACAATAACAGAAAAAAAATGGCAAAAAGAACACACTGTGTTTCCAGTCTATAGGAATTTAAGCTACGTGCCCATAGCTTCATATTTAGTGTCATGAAAGTGGTATTAATCTACTCATCTAATTCTCATTCATCTCATCTTAATTCTTCTAACATTTTATAGAGATAGATGATTATTTCAGTGTTACATAAGGTGGAAATTCTGCAATGAACCACTGACATAAAGATAGCCGACCCACGTCCATTTTCTCCCAAAACTCAAACAAACTGAAACCAAAATATAATGAATACACAAAATAATAAATGCCATCCAGTGCTGATTGCATCCTTTTGAAGCAGAGTCTGCGCAATAATGATCAGGGCAGAGGAGCTTTGGAGTTCCTGCCCATACACCCATATCTGACTAAATCACTTTCAGAGCTCAGCTGTCATCATCATGACATTGCACCTACTTTTTATTGCATTAAAAACCAATCTGACCAAAACATGAACACTTCCCTACAACTAAATACCTAACCTGAATTACCAAAATGACAAAGTTATCTGAGTTCCTGTACAACTCATATACTTATAAGTGTACATGTGTAGAAGGTAAATTCTTATTGTTACTTACCACCCACCAATAGTAGACGTCAGAAGGCAACTGGAGGTTATCTCTTGTCCAAACAGGTGAAACATCCGGGTCATAGTTCTCATCAAACCACTCAGAAACACCAGGGTCTCCAACGCAGCGTGGACAGGCACAGGTCTTTTGCTGCGGGATGTCAGCTGGCAACAACCTGTGTGCGCCAATGTAACTGGGCACTAGCTTCACCCGCCTCGACTCCTCCCACCCTGGCGGCTCCAGGTAGTTGAAGCCAACACCCCCACGGATTGAGATAGAGAATAAAAGTGAGGTGATAAAGATGAAAGTCAGTGAACCAGAGAGAATCCAGACTCTGCGGGAACATTTCATCCTGTATCCTTTGTCTGCTCCACCTCCTCCCCCGGTACTACCTCCTTCTCTTGCCATCACAGTTGGTCCTGTGCTTAGCCAGGGCCTGAGCTCGGAGAGTCTGGAAGCTCCCCTGGATGGACGTCCACCCCAGGACCTCCAACCCCTGTCCTGGCGCAGGTTGGAGGATGGGATGCGGCCCCCCCATGTCCATGTTCCCACCCCTAGGCCTGCCACTGTCTCCAGCCCACCTCCTCCTCCTCCACTGCTGCCACCTCCACGCAACAACCACCAATGCCTGGTCAGCTTCACCGGGATGACCCTGACTTGCACAAGATCACCCACTGTAATACACTCACATGCACTCACACACACAACAATGGAAGACAATGTAATCACTCTGTGATGGTCCTATGATTTCTCTCTGTTTGCCACTGGATTCTCTCTCTCTTTGTCACAGCTATGTCCTTGACTCACACATGGGGCAAACTGGTGTCGCAGCTGAGTGACACACAACTGTAGCCCAGCTGCTTTGAAAGTCCTTTCCTGTCAGTGAAATGTGATCTCTCATTTAGCTTCAATCACAGCTGTTTCCACCTCCTTGTCTTTCATTTACTCTGTCTTTCTTCACGTTCCAGCTTTCTCTTACATCCACCAGTCCTTTCCCTCGATCTGTTTTTGGATTAACTGCAGTGTCCATCTCCATTGAAGTCAAGAGCATGATGCAAATGGATGCAGCAGCTTCTTCTCGTTCTCTCTGCCATCCGTGTGAAAGTTGAGCTCGGATGCAACGCTTGCTTTGTCCGTCTCTCTCAACGCATTGAAGCGATGTAGCCAAGGAAAGCTGGCTAGCTGGCTAGTTACTAGTTGAGGAGGCAGAGAGAGGGAGAGAAAAAGAGAGAAGGAGAGAGAGGAGGAGCAGCAGATGGGAGGAGGTCTGTTCTGGAGTGTGTTACATCACATCTTTAGCAATCCTAAACAAAAAAAAAATTATCTCTGTCTTCCTTCTCTAATAGGTACCTGTGTTATCTGCTCAATATTCTCTTTTCAATTTTTTTTCTTTCTGCCTTTCTCTTCAGCTTAATCTCAGTCTTTCTCTGTCTCAGAGTCTCTCATCTTTCACCCCTTTCAGTCCATTGTCTGCGTTTCCCTGATCAACAGGGGCACTAAGAGCTATTCAATGAATAGAAGTTGCGTCAAATTTAAAGTACTTCTATTGCGTCCTTCTCTACACTCTCTTCACACATCAAGTTAGAAAAGTTGGGGGAACAAAGTTTCAATCCTTTGTGGTGAATGATGAAATCTTAATGAGATGGCAAAAAAATTTAACATGCTAAGAGAGTAGCAGATTTCAAGATACTGTTCCAATGAGAGTGGAATATCGCTACTATTGTTTTTTACATGTAAAATCTGCAGTTTAAAGGTTCCAACATGTCTGACTGTTCCTACAATTAGAAAAAATTTGACAACTAGTCAAGTCCTTTAACTGGTTCCCTCTGTATCCATGAACATTGAGCAATAGGAGTGGCTGTTACAATCCCAATAGTTTTGGCACTCCTCTTGTGGAGCAGTTTATAAGGGGTGCCCCCTAGGTTCCAACACTGCAACACAGATCTTCAGTTCTGTACCTGACATCATAGAGATAAAAATATAAAACTAAATTACACAGAGCAGAAGTAAAAGTTGCTTTGGGAGAAATAATCAAAGATTCACAAGTAGATTGTCCAGTGCTCTTTTGGTGGAAGTATTTTCATGACAATGATTCATCCGGGAGAAATACTGCACCAAGGAAAGTCAAAAGTGATGGAAACGTTGTACAGAGGGTGTGATGGAAAAAATACAAAACCGATCAGCACCAAATGTCATCTTCTCTCCAGCTGGCCTTGAGAGGATGGCAGGTGGAAGTGGGGGGGGGGGGCAGCGTTTGTCCGGCAATGCCAAATGTGTGTGTGCATGTGCGCATACGTCTTTGTTGCTGTGATTTAATGTGTGTATGGTGCTAAAATAAGGTTGCACACCGTCTGGCAGCTTTACTAATTTAATTATGTTCTATAGGTGTGGTTTCTGTGTTTGTACAGACAATATTGGATAACATCATACCTTTCATGCCTGGTGAGTTTAAAGTAACTGCTGCTGAGCTCTAATCTGCCAAACTGTAATCCAAGGGTAAGACTTCATCACTGCCCACTTTAAATCTGCCTTGCCCATGTTCATATTCTGCTCTTAACTCACCTGCATGGACACACACTGATCCTTCTTCTGAAATAGTAACTGGACTGACAGTGTGTGTGTGTGTGTGTGTGTGTGTGTGTGTGTGTGTATGTGTGTGTTCCAGTGTAGCTTGGCCCTCTAAAGCACAAACCAGTTCTCCCAGGATTTTACATCCGTGTTCTAAGGTGTCTGCGTATGTCTATTCGTGTTAACATGTCATTCAGGGATTTCCCATCCATGTCTCGCCTGAAGTGTTCATCTCGTTCCAGTGGAAAACCTGTAGACACAGAGAGGAAGAGGTCAGAGGGAGATGTCATTTCCTGCCATTAGCCTCATTGACCAAATTGGCTTCTTTGATCCTATTCTATTCTCCTGTCAGTCAGTCTGGCTCATCTCAAAGTTACACTTTTTTTTTTTTTCCTGTTTTTTATCTCTAGCATCTTATTTTTCCCTCTGCTATGTAAATTGCAGAGTTCTTTTTCTAAGTTCTTTTTCATCTTTACTCCTTCTTGTTCACTTTGTCTATCAGCGTGTCCATCATTAGGGATATGGCGAAAATAACCTCTATTGAGTCAATACATGCAAATAAGCGTAGGTGAAGTTCAGATTTTTTGACTAAATTAAGATAAATGCCTAGATATTCTGATGTAATGCACATACAGTATCAACCATGCAATGGAGCAAAATTGGTTCATGGACTTGCATTAATATCTATATCTATCTTTCCCTCTTCCCCTATTTTTCTATGCATCTATCTATTGCACAGTATATTTCTTTAATTTTTCATTGACATCAAGGCATATTTAAGCATGAAGCACATTTCTTCCCCTTTTCGTTTTCAGAAGAAACGCTCCTAATGTGATTGAGATCTTTTTAATGCTGTCAATATATACAGCTGTTTTACCACTGGTGTGACAATGTCCTTCGTCGTTAGAGGTTTCTTCCACTTAGTTGTTATTTAAATAGTCTGTTAAATGATTTTTCACTGGAAAAAAAAACACTGTTTATCTAAATTACATTGAGTCCTACACATGCTGTTGTTTTCTGTGAATAAAATGTGTTTCGTATTGTTACTTGTGATTGTCCCCTACTCAGCCATCTGTGAGGCAACATTCTCTTGCATTGATTTCAGTCACTAATTTAAACCGTCAGTCACCTCCCCAAAGTGCCCCTACTTTTGCTCTCTCCCCTTTATTCTTAAACATCTATTATTCTGTCATACTCTTGAACATCTGATGACATCACATTCTTACAGCTAGCTATTTTCAAACAATGCCTTTTTGCGAACTGCTTTTCTGTAACAGTGGCTTTTAATGAGAGATGGAAAGTTTCAATCTCATCCCCTGTCGATTGAGTAAATGACACCCTCAGTCGACTACTATATTTAAAGTCAGTAAGGCCATCTAATCACCAATCACAGCAATGATTAACTCTAATACAAGTTCATCCTTAGGTAAGTATCTTTCAGGTGCTCACTGTTCCAAAATCCAGATCACAAGCTCTGCGGTAAGCACCAGCATTGACACTAACTTTCCTGACTGATGTTGGAAATCTTTTCTTCTCCAGGTCTGCTGTCTGAAAAAATTATAAGGAGGACTTTGTAATAACAAGACAGTCTGTGACTGCAAACCCATTCCCTCCTTTGATGCAATTCCCTTTCACTTGATATGACTAAATTGATACTAAATTGAAATAGTGTCACTGGCATTGTGTAAAAGATCAAGTGTCTACTTAGTAGGAAAATCAAGATGACAATATTTTGTAAGTGCATAAATATCCATATTTTATATTTAACTAATTAATTTTATATAATGTTTAGTAACTGGTTTTCCACCTTACCCTATGTTCTCCTCTTTGTTCACATTGTCTGAGTCTTTAATAATACCATATACTGTAGACAAAAAAAAATCCTAAAGTCTTTGCAATTTTACATTAAGTAGCATTATTCTTAATGTTTTGCATTCTTTGAACTGTCTTTCAGTGTTCCAAGGTGAACCTCTCGCAATCTTTACTCCAGAAAGACTCAGCCTCTGTGGGATACTCTTTTAATACCCTATCATGTTACTAGCCTGTTGACAGTTGATTTTGACCTGTTGACCTAATTTATTCTGAAATTTTCCACCAGGGGTTTTCATAAGCATCTTACATTTTTTTTTAACATCTTGCTGGCATAAATTCAAAATAAGCATGTAATTTACCAAAAACAGAGAGAGAGAAATTTCTCAGTTTCAACATTTAATATTTTGCCTTAGTGCTCTTTTCATGCATTTCATGCGTTGATGCCTCAGGGTTAAATGTTTTGTAAATCATCACATTCTGTTTCTGCTCAGATTCTAGACAGTGTCCCAAATTCTTCTAAATGGGCTTGATTTCATAAGTGTATAGGAGGTCATGGATAGCATTTCATGTCTTCCCAGTAAAAGACCGTGAACATTTGTATCATGGCTTTGGTCTTGGTTTCTTACATCCCTAACGTGGTTGCATATGAACACTGCTGTATCTTTTTCTTCTTCCAGGTCTGATAGCATTATTTTATTACTTAAATTAGTCATCTTAAGTGTTGCTGTCACTAACCAAGACAGCATACCAGGAACTTGTCTGACTTTAGTCTTACATGTCTGTTTTTAATTCATCTATATTCTATGTCTCTTGTTCTCATTATCACAGTTAAATCTGTGAAATTCATCGGCAGAAACATGTCATTGTTATCTATTACTGTTATTTGCAGCCACAACCCAAGTGCTGACCATGTTCAATTACATCTCATAATATAATCTGCCACTACCTACCTTTTCCTGTATCTCTAACAGCTCGTTTCTGATTTCTTAGTCCTTTCATTCATCCGATCCTCAGATCATGACTATTGCTATTACTGTGCAGACATTGAAAGGCAAGCAGCCCAATGAGACACCTCCTCTCCCACAAACATTTCCATCTCTGACAGCTTGTTTCCGCACTACAGAAACTTATCTTTGAATATTAATTAGTCCACTTAATTATTTTTAGATGTTCAAACCAGTTCTAATAACTCATCATATTGTCCCTCTTCTTTGCACCTTTCAAAAGTTTCTTTTAATCTATACCTCCGACCTTCTCACCAATCCCCCTCATGTTTTGTCTTTCTCTACTCTGCTAACTTCTATCTTTTTATGTCCTTTTTGTCTGTTTTCATCATAACTGCAGATAAAATTAGTTACATTGTAGGGGTGATAACGTGGATGATTTTTACCACGAATGTGTGCTTTTGTAATATACATCCCCCTTTTCCACTTATAAATTACAATGCACAATTAGGTCCTTTAGATTCAACAAAGTAAGCCTCAACTCTGATGGTAGCTGATGGCTGTGCAGCTTCGACCAGTCAACTTCCTAATTAGAATGACTTTTGAGAAAGAAAAAAAAAAACAGCTTCAGAAAAAAAACCCACCCCTATTAATAACTTTGAGTTGGATGTTCTGTCCATCCATTTTCTACCTGGAGCCTCTCTCAGCATCTTCAACCATGCACACTCACATTCACACCTAAGGGCAATTTAGAGTGACCAATTAACCTAACCCCAGTTTGCATGTTTTTGGACTGTGGGAGGAAGCCAGAGTACCCAGAGAGAACCCACGCAGGCACAGGGAGAACATGCAAACTCCACACAGAAACGCCCTGACCTGGAATGTCCAGAAAAATATTATCCAGGACTCAGACTATTTAAATCTGATACTGTTACTGGCATTGTGTTTTATTAAGCACAGGAAAAAGGGCAACGCCTTTGCTAATTGGATGTTTATTGTCAATTAGCAAGCTGGGTAGCTTGGCATCAAAAATAAAAATAATCATCACAGAGACACATTTCTATCATTGAACTTGATGCAAAAGTTTTATATGTTGCTTTGAAATGGCCTTTATATTATTCTTTCAATTGTAAACATTTGCAAAAACAATGTGCGTTAGGTGTTGAGGAACCGGGGCAACCTGATAACAAGTGGGCTACTGGAACAAGACATTCATGGACCAGGAGTGGCAACGTGGGATTAATGGATTGCTACTATACCAGCAACCCCTGTCAGAGGGGACACATGCAACGGATGTGAGACCTTTCGGTGCTTCGAAAAAACAAAGCTTATGAAGAAACAGTTCATAACTCAGTGTTCCAAAGTTCGCAATCAACAATTACTATCACAACTAGAGATCGATGAGGTACAACAACGACGCTATGGCAAGGGGGAGCCAGGACGACAAATTTGAGGAGGTTTCATCAACCCCACACTCAGAGATTGGGTTCCTAGCCCCAATGACATGAAGACCAGAAGACATTAGCACAAGGGCAGCTGAACTGACCTGAGAAGGTAGACAATGGCTCACATGGGTACCTGGAACCCCTTGGAATGCTTACCAAGGCGTAGTGGCAGAGTACCCTCTGAAGGTCTGCTAGAGGATGTTAATACGGCACTACATACTATCCATACTGTGACCATCCATGAGACCAACAAGCTGATAGATGCAACAGCAACTGTAATCCTAGAGGTGCTTGGCACCCTCCACGGAGAAGCAGGTTGGAGGCTGAGATCAAGGCAACATGGAGAGAGGTTAGCCAACTGTCAGAGCTGGAGAAGGGCAAGACCACTACAGTACCTAAAAAGTACAGCAAACTGTCCATAACTGAGGCACTCTGTAAAGAGAGGCTCACAGCCCTGGCTGCCCACCTGAAGAGGGACACCAATGCTCAGTGGTTGGTGGACTTGAGAGAAGACCACAGCCATCTCCCAGAACAAGACCCAGTATACATCACAATGACTGACATCCAGAAAGACTCTCAGGGATGAAGAGCTGGACAGCACCAGGCCCTGACATGATCCACAGGTACTGGCTAAAGAAACTAACTGCACTCCATGAACGCCTGGCAGCTCAGATAAACCAGCTGCTGAAGGATGGGACCCACACAGAGTGGTTGACCCAAGGCCAGATGGGGCTGATCATGAAGGACACCCAGAAGGGAACGATTCCATCCAACTACCAGCCAATAACCTGCCTCTGCACAACATGGAAGCTCCTGTCAGGCATAATTGCAGCCAAGATGAGTAGGCATGTGGCTCAATACATGACCAGGGCCCAGAAAGGGGTTAGTAGTGACACCAGATGAGCCAGCTACTCATGGACAGGGCAGTCTCTAGAGACTGTAAGACCAGGAAGATCAACCTGTCCACTACCTGGATTGACTACAAGAAAGCCTAAGACTCAATGCCACATACATGGATACTGGAGTGTTTGGAACTATATAAGATCAACAGGACACTAAGAGCCTTCATCAAGAACTTCATGGGGCTGTGGAAGACTACTCTGGAAGCCAATTCAAGGCCAATTGCCCGAGTTTGCATCAAGTGCAGCATATACCAAGGAGATGCCCTATCCCCCCATGCTGTTCTGCATTGGTCTGAACACCATCAGCCAGATCATCACAAAGAGTGGCCTCTGATACCGGTTCAGAAATGGAACAATGATCAGCTACCTCCTCTACATGGATGACATCAAGCTGTATGCGAAGAGTGAGCGAGACATCGACTCACAGATCCACATCACCAGGATCTACAGCACTGACATCGACATGTCATTCGGGCTAGACATCAAGTGGCTAGATATCAAAGAAAAGCAAGATGATCGAACTGAAGTGACTACACAATTGTAGCTGTCCTGAACATCGGCTATGTAGCCTTCTGAACTACCAAAAGGCAACATAGATGATGTTCAGGACAGCTACAAATACCTTTGGGATCCCGCAGGCAAATGGGAATCATGAAAAGGCCGCAAGGAAGTCAGCCACAGCCAAATACTTACGTAGAGTGAGGAAGGTACTGAGAAGTCAGCTGAATTGTCAGAACAAGATCCGAGCCATCAACACTTATGCCCTGCCCGTCATCAGATACCTGGCTGGTATAATAACCTGGTCAAAGGAGGAGATAGAAGCCACAGATATCAAGACAAGGAAGCTCCTTGGGGGGTGAGGTTTTCATCCCAAGTCCAGCGCCCTGAGGCTGTACACAAAGCAGAACGAGGGAGGCCGAGGATTAGTGAGTGTCAGAGCCACTATCCAAGATGAAACAACCAAGATCCAGGAATACATCAGGAAGATGGCCCCCAATGATGACTTGCTAAGTGAATGCCTCAGGTGGCAGAAACCCAGTGAGGAGAAGGAAGAAGAATCAGAGAGGCCATCATAGAGGGACAACCCCCTGCACGGGATGTACCACCGACAGATAGAGGAAGTGGCTGATATCGAGAAAACATACCAGTAGCTGGAGAAGGCTGGTCTCAGGGACAACACAGAGGCACTGATCATAGCAGCACAAGAACAGGCCTTGAACAAAAGATCGATAGAGGTTGGGGTCTACCACACCAGAGAGGACCCAAGGTGCAGACTGTGCAAACATGCCCCTGAGACAGTGCAGCACATAACAGCAGGGTGCAAGATGCAGGCAGGTAAGGCATATTTGTGGCATCACAACCAAGTGGCCGATATAGTATACAGAAATATCTGTGCCGGGTATGGGCTGGAGGTTCCAGGATCAAAGTGGGCAACACCTCCTAAGGTGACTGAGAACGACCGAGCTAAGATCCTGTGGGACTTCAGGGTCTAGACCGATAAGATGATGGTGACTAATCAACCAGATATCATGGTGGTTGACATGCGGGATAAGAAGGCGGTAGTGGTAGATGTCGTAATCCAAAGTTATAGCAACATCAGGAAGAAGGAACACGAGAAGCTCGAAAAATACCAAGGGCTGAAAGAGGATCTGGAAAGGATGTGGAGAGTAAAGGCATCAGTGGTACCAGTGGTGATAGGACCAATTGGGGCTGCAACCCCACAGCTGGGAGAGTGGCTCCAACAAATCCCAGGAATAACACCTGAGATGCGGGTAACAGTGAAGGAAGCGCCATCTATTGGTGACATCTTGCACATGACTGAATGGGCATGTTTACAGTGGGATGTAGGTATGCCCAAGAAGAAGAAGGAGGGGGAACTCCAGTAGCCGAACTCCAAGTCAGCGGGGACTGGCAATTTTAAGCTGCTGTGTCTGTATGTGGAAAAAACATGTTGTGATACCTTTAGCTATATTATACGACACATTAAAGTTTTCTGTGTAGCTGTAAAAAGATTTCATGATCTGTAATGTTTGCTTCTGATCCCACTTCATTTCAGACCCTGCAACACACTGAGACAGAAACTAGTTCACCCTAAGGACAAAACTCCCAGACACAAATATAGCAATGTTGTTTATGCAGTCCAGTGCAGTGAGGAGTGCACGGGTTTTTACATTGGGGAGACCAAACAACCTTTCCAAAAAACACATGGTTCAACAACGAAGAGCAAGCTCCTCAGGCCAGGACTTGGCAGTCCACTTACATTTAAAAGAGAATGGACACTCCTTTGAGGATGATAATGTTCATGTGTTGGACAGGAAAGAGAGATGTTTTGAGAGAGGAGTGGAGGAGGCTGTCTGTATCAAGCTAGAACAGCCATCACTTAACAGAGGAGGAGGCCTTAGACCTCGATTTTCAGCCACATTCAGTGCAGTTTTGAAATCTTTGCCCAAAAAACTTAGCCACCGTTCACACCTTGGCTCATGTGATACCAGCGCCTCACATGTTGACCGGGGGAAGTGACATCCAAACTGATGGGTCGGTGGATCTGTGACACACAGATTGGGGACGGGGCTTTGTACTCTTTGCCCACTACCCTGAGTGAGAAAGATCCTCCACAAGGTTAAACACTGGGGACTCCCTACCAGAAACTTAGAAATAAAGAAGCCCCTTGGATGACAATTAAAAAAACAAGACTACAACGGCCTAGATGACTTAGAATCTTCAAAGGATCACTGAAAAAATTCTGCTGAACAGCATTAACGGCAAGGTCAGTTTGATATAGAATTCATGCTGACACGTGACATTTTCCACACCAGCGGCCATAGTCAAATGTATTCCTAGGGCCAGAGCGGGCGACGTGGAATCAAATTTAAAGCTGCTGGCAAAAAGTAAACGTAAATACAGTAAGATTGTAATTCATGTCGGCGGTAATGACGTTCGGCTACGCCAGTCGGAAGTCACTAAAGTTAATGTTGAGTCGGTGTGTGCTTTTGCCAAAACACTGTCGGACTCCGTAGTTTTCTCTGGTCCCCTGCCTAACCTGACCAGTGACGATATGTTTAGCCGCATGTCGTCGTTCAACCGCTGGCTGTCGAGGTGGTGTCCAGCAAACGACGTGGGTTTCATTGATAATTGGCAAACTTTCTGGGGAAGACCTGGTCTAATGAGGAGAGACGGCATCCATCCTACTTGGGATGGAGCTGCTCTCATTTCTAGAAATATGGCCAGATTTATTAGTCAGCCAAATTGACAATTCAGAGTTGAGGCCAGGAAGCAGAGTTGCAGTCTTACACGCTTCTCTGCGCTTCCTTTAGAGTCATCCACCTACAACCCCATAGAGACTGTGTCTGTCCCCCGTCCACATAAATTCACTAAATCAAATAAGAGTTCACATAGGAACTTAATAAAAATCAACACCACTAATGAGGCAGTTTACAAAGTAAAGAGACTTAAATGTGGACTCTTGAATATCAGATCCCTATCATCTAAAGGTGTATTAATAAATGAGCTTATATCAGATAACAATATTGATTTATTCTGCCTTACTGAAACTTGGCTGTGCCAAGACGAATATGTAAGTCTTAATGAATCCACTCCTCCCAGTCACATTAACACACACATTCCCAGAGACACTGGCAGAGGTGGTGGAGTTGCAGCCATTTTTAATTCTGCCCTATTAATAAACCCTAAGCCCAAACAAAAATTTAGTTCATTTGAAAATCTCATTCTTAGCATTTCCGATCCAACCATGAAAACTCCAATTATGTTTGTTATAGTGTATCGAGCACCTGGACCCTACACTGAATTTTTATCTGAATTTTCAGAGTTTCTCTCAGCTCTGGTCCTCAAAACAGATAAAGTTATTATTGTAGGTGACTTTAATATCCATGTAGACATTGAAACCGACAGCCTTGGTACGGCATTTCTCTCACTATTAGATTCATTCGGCTTCTGTCAGTGTGTACAAGAATCAACCCACACTTTTAATCACACCCTTGATCTTGTTCTGACATATGGCATTGAAATTAAGCATTTAAATGTCTCTGCGCAAAATCTGCTTTTATCAGATCATTATCTTCTAACATTTGAATTTCTGCTCATCAACTATAAACCAAGAGTCACTAGTTATTATAGCAGATGCATATCTGAGGACACTGTTGAAAATTTAAAAGAAATTATTCCCTCTGCATTAATTTCAGTGCCATATCCCAAAATAACAGAGGAGTCATATCTAATTTTAGCCCCTCCCAGCTTGATCACCTTGCTGATTTCACCGCCGGCTCTCTACGTGCTTCACTCGATTCTATTGCCCCAGTTAAAATAAATAAAATAAAATTTTATTTGATTTGTTTATTGCTTATCTTTGATCTAAATTGTAAATCTTCAGATTACTTTGACACTGGACATGCTCAATGTGACAAACAGCCACACTCTCAGTGTCACCTGTTGGGGTTTTGCTTAAATTCCATGTTCGGTATTGTTCTTCACCTGTGTCTCCAGAGTGAACCAGCACTGTGTATCACACAGAATCAAGCCAGTCCACAACATGCGTAATTCTGAAGACATATGCAACTACATCTCTGCAACCCTCTTTTCATTGAGCAAGCCCAAGCTGCCTCTCTATCTTTCCTTCACAGCACTCTGACAACTGTTGTTGCTTAGCAACACCTCAAAGGGGAGGGGTGAAATGGAGAACATGAGGAGAAGAGCAATGGAGTGTGAACTGTGAAGAAAGAGGAGATGACCAGAGGAAACAAGGGGAGATGTGAAGACGAAGGAGACAGGAGGATATGGGAGAGAAGAGAGAGATGATGGGGATAGAAGAGAGGGAGAAAGAGGCGGAAACATATAAAGCAGGGAATGGTGTTTGAATGTCCAACTGTCCGGCCAAGTGACTGCATTCAATGTCATTATGAACCAAAATGCCAAAAGTGATAGTGGCAGAAATCTCAGAAATACTGGACAAAATGGTGCTGTAAGATAACTCTGACAGTGTTAACATTTGACATTAAAGACAGTCTCACATTTTACCATAACCTTCCCATGATGTTATAATTAAAACCTGAAAGATTAAAGGTGAGACTTGGATTTATGATGAGGTCCCACATTTTACCTAATCGCCCATATTTTGTTTTCAGTGATAACCATGAGGAAAAAAAGAAATGCCGCCGACCTTTCACACCAGCAGCAGACGACTGGTGGAAGAGAATGATGCCTGCTTATTCATCATCAACTGCGCTGTTTGACCAAACTTTGCTCCTTTGCCCGCCAAAAGATAATATTAAATAAAACCCTGCAGAGATATATTGACGCATTAACGCTGTTATTCAAAGGCTCACCTTGCCGTGTCTGTTGTGTTTGTGGTTGAAATCCCAAACCTACTTCCAGCGGCCAGGGGTCCTTCATCAGCGTCGTTCGGTGATGTTTATTTCAGGAATTTAGCGGCCTTAGTTGCTTACTGGGTTCCAGTCCCGTTGTCTGAACCCGAACGTATGCTTTTATTTAAACCACTCTTTCTGCATGCAAAGCCTCGTCCAGAGAAGCAACGGAATTTACACTGACCTCAGATAACAACAGTAAAAAAGACATTAGCCGTTCCATCCTAGCTATGCTACACCGACGGGTACCAGATGATGAAGACGTTGCAACCTGCAGCAGTCGCTGAACTTAAAAAAAAAAAAATGATGTGATGACTCCGCATCAAATACACGAAGGCCGTAAAGTGAGATCTTCGGGACGGGCGACGACGAGCGGGAGGCGGTGTCGGCTGCTGTCTTCCTGGGAGGGACACCACAGTCTTCGCAGATCCCCGGTGGTCACTAATGTCATGCTAACCAGCATCTCCAACTTCCTGTTTGCACTTCACAATGAAAATACAATGTTTTTACACAGAGACCCGTGAACAGATGCCATTTAGGAAAATAAGTCATACAGACAAAAAATATATGCACGTCATTTTTGTAGTGTTGATGTTTCTTTAAAGAAGTTTATTTTTTGTTGTTTGCTATCAAATACAAAGACAATTTAACAGTAGATATATAGATCTGTTTGAGATTCAGATTTATATCGCAAACGTATATTTTGAGTTAAATGTTCAACTTTGCAATTCGTATTATTGAAATATTTAATTTAAGGTGATGTGTGTGATGTGTTTTTAATAAATTTCCAATGCACATTCATGCATTAGACGTATACATATATGTATGTGTGTGTGTGTATATGTGTGCGTGTGTGTGTGTATACTGTATATAGATAAGAGGTCCCACAGGATCTTAGCTCGGTTGTTCTCAATCACCTTTGGAGGTGTTTTCCACTTTGATCCAGCTCATACTTGGCACAAATGTTTCTGTATACCATGCCAGCCACTTGGTTGTGAAGCTCCAAGTATGCCTTACCTGCCTGCATCTTGCACCCTGCTGTTATGTGCTATACTGTCTCAGGGGCATCTTTGCACTGTCTGCACCTTTGGTCCAGTCTAGATTGGTAAGACCCAGCCTCCATCAAAATAGTGTTCAAGGGCTGTTCTTATGCTGCCATGATCAGTGCCTTTGTGCTGTCCCTGAGACCAGCCTTCTCCAGCTCGATATCAGCTACTTCCTCTATCTGTCAATGGTACATCCCGTGCAGGGGTTTGTCCCTCCATGATGGTCTCTCTGATTCTTCCTCCTCCTCACTGGGTTTCTGTCGCTGAGGCACTCAATTAACAGGTCATCATTCGGGGCCATCTTCCTGATGTATTCCTGGATTTTTGCTGTTTTATCTTGGCTCTGATGATCACTAGTCCTCGGCCTCCCTCTTTCCGCTTAGTGTATGGACTCAGGGTGCTAGACTTGAGATAAAACCCTTCATGCATAGTGAGAAGCTTCCCTGTCTTTATATTTGTGGCTTCTATCTCCACCTTTGGCCAGGTTATTATACCAGCAGGGTATCTGATGACGGCAGGACATCGACATTGATGGCTAGATCCTGGTGATGTGGAACAGTGAGTCGATGTCTCGCTCAATTTTGCAAACAGCTTGATGTCATCCATGTGGGGGAGGTGGAGGAGATGGCTAATAGTTGTTCCATTTCTGAACCGGTATCCGAGGCCACTCTTTATGATGATCTAGCAGAGAGGGTTCAACCCAATGCAGAACAGCAGGGGGGGAGGGCATCTCCTTGGTATATACCGCACTTGATGCTAACCTTGGGTAATTAGCCTTGAATTGGCTTCCAGAGTAGTCTTCCACAGCCCCATCGAGTTCATGATGAAGGCCCTTAGTGTCCTGTCAATCTTGTAAGCTTCAAGCAAGTGTGTGGCATTGAGTCGTAGGCTTTCTTGTAGTCAATCCAGGCAGTGCACAGGTTGGTCTTCCTGGTGTTACAGTTTCTCCAAACTGCCCTGTATACCAGTAGCTGGTGTTTGGCTCCTCTGGTGTCACTACCAACCCCTTTCTTAACCCTGCTCATGTATTGAACCACATGTCTATTCATCTTGGCCGCAATGATGCCTAACAGGAGCTTCCACGTTGTGAGGAGGCAGGTTATTGGCTGGTAGTTGGATGGAATTGTTCCCTTCTAGGGGTTTTTCATGATCAGGACCTTCCGACTTTGGGTCAACCACTCTGGATGGGTCCCATCTTTTAGCTGCTGATTCATCTGAACTGCTAGGCATTCATGAAGTGCAATTAGCTTCCTTAGTACACAGCCAGTAGCTGTGGATCATGTCAGGTGGTGGTGAGGGTGTCAGTTCCTGGTGCTGTCCAGCCCTTCATCCTTGAGACTCTTTCTTGGATGTCTGCCATTCTGATGTTTACTGGGTCTTGTTCTGGGAGATGTCCGTGGTCCTTTCTCAAGTCTTCAAACCGCTGAGCATTGGTCTTATGTGATGCCTCTTTCTCCCGTATGCTCTTTCAGAGCTGTTCAGTCCTAATCCCTCATTGTCACTCCTGGTCCATGAATGTGTTGTTCCAGTATCCCACTTGTCATCAGGTTGCCCTGGTTTTTTCAACATCTGACATTGACCTTGTTTACCCGGGCAATGTCCAAGCCGGTATGACTCTCCTAATCGTGATTGCACTCATATCTGAGTTATGGCAGGTAGCATTAAGGACCTTGCCAAAAGGTCCAACTGGATTTTTGCAACACTCCTTGACTTGGAAAAGATATGATGAATGAGAGACAACATGACGAATGATGATTTGTATATATATGTAAAAAAAAGAATAATTAATATACTATATGAACGGGATGCACTGAAAAGCAATTTATCAAACAGTGGTTGAACAAACAGAAAATTAAACTTTTACTCATGATATGTTTCAGTTAACCTTTTATATGTAAGTACATGGATTGACTATTTTTAGTGTAGAGTGTAGTCCCCCCCCCCCAAAGGCCTATTCTTTTACCAAGAAAAACTCTGGCATATACATGCGTATAGTATTCTTTTCATAAATCTATTTACATAAATTCAGATTTGTGTGTGCATACACATGGTTCCTCTCTTCCTATAGAATGAAGTACTTCTTATCTTATTTATATTCAGCAGAGCTAATTTATCCAATGAGGCTGAAGTTGGCTTCTGATTCCAGCCTCTAATTCGGCAGATGGGGGCAATTCAAGGAAATAGTGATGGCTGAAGCTGTTGTGCTGATTCCTTGTTCTTTTAACCTCTTACTGTTGTGACAGCATTGTTAAGCATTAGATGTAAACTTATAGAAGCGGCAGACCAACATTTGGATTTACAAATCTTTTTTTATTTTTGAAAAAAATGAAATTTAAATATATGGTTCTTATGTGTTTTCATATGTGGACCATTTTTTATTTTCAAAACCACTTGACCTAGACACTTTAAACCTCAACTAATTTATCCATGAGAAACCAAATTTTCTTAAAAACACAAATTCTGATTTGTGAAAATACAATAAAGGGAGATTCAGCTGATAAATTAAGGAATGTGAAATAATTTTTAACACCAGAAGATCTGATAATGACTGAATTTACATTTCTTGGCGACTACCCTCTCAGCACATTTTTCTAGAGTGGTCCTTTTAGTGGTCTTGTGGTCTCTGTCGACATCATCTGGATATTCAGCGCTACTAAATCACGTTTCAGATTTTTGTCAGGCATTGTGTCGGCCACCTCTCATGACGACGTTTTGGCTCAACAAGGACCCAGAAACGGCGCCTTATCGTCGTTTTGACGGAGTAATTGGAAAGTTAACGGTGTAAATGAAACGTTATCCATCTAAAATCAGGGGCATCTTCGCAAATATACAGGTAATTTTTTTGCCCTAAGAATATACAACGTCTTTGTAATAGAATGGAACTCGTATGTATATGAAGTGTTCATGGTCTGAGGTAGTATAGAAGGACTATTGGACATAGCGCCCGGCCAAAGTGGCGCGTTCAATGAATTCAATGAATGGGCTTTCAGTTCGTTTGGTAACTGGGTAACAGTTTACAAAGTTTTTACTATCTAGACTTTTCACACCTTGCTGACTGTGCTTTATGTTAAAATATCTAAAAATAATTTAAAAAAATCAATAGGTATTTAGACTCGTCAAAGTTTGCCTTGTAATTCTAAGCTAACGTTACAAGCGCCTGCTGTCCGTCACCATGTAAACATGAACACGACTATTTAAGTATGTGTCTCAAGTAATAAGTTGAATTGTCTACGAATTCTTAACGACGTTACTGTAAGGAGTGTCTTTGTTTACGAAAAGTAACGTTACGCTCTTTTACAACACTGCAGCTCAGTTCAGTTCACATCCAGTCCTCTCAAACAGTCCAGACACTGTCCAGCACCGAGAAAATTGAATCGGTTATGTGTATAATATAAAATGACTACTCATTTATGCATCCCTTTATTTGTTTTCTATTATTTCTTCACAGTTTTGACCAGGGCTTAGTGCTCCGTTGGCAGCCCCCAAAGAACCTTGTTCGGAAGCCTAAGAGAGGGAAACATGTTTCTGTACAATATCACCCTACAGCGTGCCACAGGCATCACTCATGCCATCCATGGAAATTTCTCAGGTTTGATTGCCTACCTGTCTTTGTTGCCATTTGCTCGTCATTAGTCCATAGTATTATTTTAACAACTCTGATCTCTGTTTATTCCTCAGATCAAATATAAGGGTTAAGACTTGTGAGGGATCAGGTGGTCACAGTGATTTGTGGGCTGCATGTCATAAAGGTGTGAGAGTGGATTTTAAGAATTTCCTTAAAATGGTGATATAATACCTAGCCACTCCTGTTCACATGGCAAAAACTGAACTACGTGCATATTTTTGAAATATTGAAGGTTGTGTTTGTCAGGTGTGTCACATTAACCTGTGTAATGTCTATTCATCACACTACGTGTACCTTTCTTATACTTGTTTTTGACTAAGTTTAGGAAATAATGCAGTCTTTACGTATTTAATAATTGTTTTGGCAATGTTTTCTTGGACCAGTCAAGTGAAAAAAATGATTTAATGCTGCAGACAATCAATGGGCTAAAGCCTCCTTGAATGCATCTTGTAATCATGGCTATTGGTGTAATGACTAGACACTCTCAATTGATAAATTTTTGGGGAAATTAGATTTAATATAAGAAATTTAAAAGTGCCCTTGTATTTTTCAAAAGAAATACACTAATTTCTTTTTTTTTTTTTTAAATTTGTGCAAGGATTAGGGAAATTAAAAACTTCTTTCAAACTGTAAAGCGAAATAACTATTAAAGAGCAAAACCACACTGACTTGCAACACCTGTCACAAATGTATTTTGTGTAAGGAGGGTGCACTACAAACATGGCAAAATTCCTTCGCCACGTGTACGGTGTCCCAATCAAAGAGTGTGCCTTGTTTTATGTGTTGCGCTAGCTACACGTGCTAGCTCCTCCGTTGTGCTCCTGACTCCGCGAACAGCCAGCACATTTTCGTCACATTAAAACTTTAGTTAATGAGACAAGTCTAAAATTCAACAGGACGAACACACATTTAGAATGATGATATTCTCCCTGTCTAGTCTGTCCGTCAGAATGTGGGTGAAGAGTGCAGACTGAATATCAGTGTAATCGTTGTCCTGCTCTGTGTCTCTGTGGGAACGGGAAATGTGCTTCTGAAATAACTCCATTACTTTGAGCAGCAGTAGTAAAACAACAGACTCCAACTCTTTTTGAAGAAGCTGGAGTACTGACAAGCTGCGAACTACTGCTGCTTCTTTACTCTGTCTCGCTCACTTTTTTTCAGCACACATGGTGTACTATCAGCCTGTTGTTGGGGGCTGTATCATTGTATAAGTGAACAAAGAAAGATCATATTATGATTCGCTATGTTTATGTGGACACATATATTCAGAATAAAGGGCTGATCAGAATAAAAATGCTTCATGTAAACCCGTCAATTGGAAGATTCTGATCCGATTTGGCTCATTTGGAAAGAAATTATATTCCGATTGACAGGGTTGGTTAATGCCGATCCTTATTCCTTATGTACACACTTATTCCCATCGTGACTTCCTGTTTGGGTAAAATTACCCTCACTGCGCATGTGTGCGGCTCATGTCCTCACGCTCTCTCCTGTAACGCAGGAGCATTATGCATCGCTGAGCCCAGAGCTTGATCACGGAGAACAGTAGAAACAAAAGTAGGGCTTTCAGAACCTGGTACAGGTCCATTCTTTAAGAGTGCGGAGTTTAAATTGCAGGGAAAAGTGCAAAATGTAGCCACATTGGCATTTGTTTACAGTATGGGCGGAAGTACAACTTCTTCTTCTATGGTTATTTCAAGGAAATGAGACAAATCTGGGCATGTCAAAATGCTGCTATTCTGATTAAAGCTTGGTGCATGTATACGCATGCATCAAGTTCTTTAGAATTGTAATCGCGAAAATTCAACTTACTCAACCCTAACAAAGATGCATTATTTTGCTTTGTTTGAACCTGTCTATATAAAGGATAAAGGATTTTTTCATTTGTAGTTTTATTTGAGACAGCAGGGGACACAGTGAATGTCTCAGTTGCTACCTGAAAATGTCTTTAGTACAGCAGATTTTATTTTCTCATTTACGAAAAAGGAAACGTAACATTACTTATATAAATTTTGTAACCTTCGTAGTCTCTGTGAAAATTTAAAAAAAGAAAAGAAAAATGCAGTATTTTGTCCTTTTTGTTAGAGAAACAATATAAGCAGTTACGCAGATCTTAGGGTGACACAGGGAACAGGCCTGAAAAGTAAACCCGTCAATTGGAAGATTCTGATCCGATTTGGCTCATTTGGAAAGAAATTATATTCCGATTGACAGGGTTGGTTAATGCCGATCCTTATTCCTTATGTACACACTTATTCCCATCGTGACTTCCTGTTTGGGTAAAATTACCCTCACTGCGCATGTGTGCGGCTCATGTCCTCACGCTCTCTCCTGTAACGCAGGAGCATTATGCATCGCTGAGCCCAGAGCTTGATCACGGAGAACAGTAGAAACAAAAGTAGGGCTTTCAGAACCTGGTACAGGTCCATTCTTTAAGAGTGCGGAGTTTAAATTGCAGGGAAAAGTGCAAAATGTAGCCACATTGGCATTTGTTTACAGTATGGGCGGAAGTACAACTTCTTCTTCTATGGTTATTTCAAGGAAATGAGACAAATCTGGGCATGTCAAAATGCTGCTATTCTGATTAAAGCTTGGTGCATGTATACGCATGCATCAAGTTCTTTAGAATTGTAATCGCGAAAATTCAACTTACTCAACCCTAACAAAGATGCATTATTTTGCTTTGTTTGAACCTGTCTATATAAAGGATAAAGGATTTTTTCATTTGTAGTTTTATTTGAGACAGCAGGGGACACAGTGAATGTCTCAGTTGCTACCTGAAAATGTCTTTAGTACAGCAGATTTTATTTTCTCATTTACGAAAAAGGAAACGTAACATTACTTATATAAATTTTGTAACCTTCGTAGTCTCTGTGAAAATTTAAAAAAAGAAAAGAAAAATGCAGTATTTTGTCCTTTTTGTTAGAGAAACAATATAAGCAGTTACGCAGATCTTAGGGTGACACAGGGAACAGGCCTGAAAATGCCCCCCCAATAAAAGATCTATAATTTAACAATGGAAATAGGGAAGTGTATTTAATAAACAATAACTCCACTTTTAAAGTTTTTTCCATTTTAAACACAATTTAAAAAAAAAAAAATAATTCTCCCCCTCTCCCCATATATCTGCGCAGTGGTCTCATCTGTTGCACGTGGTGGGAATCTGTGAAATGAAGTTGACATTTGCGAGCGCCTGAAACATTTCTATGTTTCTCAGATTCCATCTCGGTGTGACGGAAGTAGAGGAACTGGCGCGATTTTTCTAAAACGTTCTAAAAAATGGGGATTTATATTTCATCTACCCATACACAACACAGAAGTAATGTCATCTCCTTTTGGGATGATTTAACTGACTCAGACGTTTCCACCCACTATTGGTTTATTGAATTGTGGAAGGGCAGAATGTAGGGGTGTACTCGTGATGAGGTTAGGGGGGAAAAAAGGAGTGAACTGGAGTCTCTGGTGAGTGTTCAGTTAAAATAGTGACTGAACTATACACATCAACCAGTGCTCAAACAGCGATTCCTAATTGTTGCGTATATCAACAGTATATAAAGTCAGGCTGATTTGAAAATATATAGATTCCTTTCATAATTAACCATTGTCCTGTTTGTGTGTGGGGTGTACAAGACACTTCATTGTTACACTGACAAAATGACAGAAATGGGAAAAGGCAGACATCGGATCTTTTTTTGCTGGCTCAAAAAACCTCTGTATGTATTAATATCCCTGTAATATTGCAAATACTCTTTGCCCAAGGGCTAATACATTTGTTCTGTTTAAACAAGAGTAGAAAGATCAGTTGGGTCGCAGCATAAAGACACAGGTGGACAGAGAAAAAGTATCCTCGGTTTAATAGTTAAAACATTTAAGAGAAGTTTTTAGTAAAGGCTTTGCATAAAAATTGTTACCTTTTTGCATTAAGCGAGAGCTGAGCTGAGAGTAAAATATGTAAGTTATTTAGGTATTTTCAATCACATGAAATACTAATAACTTAAAACACCTCATTGTATCCTGCCAGTAGTCTCAAAGAGCAACCTACGTTTGTTCTTCCTGTAGTCCTACATAACAAGCTGTACTGGACTGTGCCACATATACCACAAAATTGCTGCATCTGTAAATGTATAGCTCTCTAAAATAGGTTAATATACTGTATTTAGCAATGGTCTTAAAGTGACTCATTTCTATATATTTTAAAACTACAATTAATGGTCATGTCTCTTGCAGTATAAATTATAATACACCTTGTTGATATTTGTGATGTCCCCTTAAAAATAGTCAGAAGAAAATTCCTTGTTTGTTGTCCCCCCCTTTGTAGTAATGGGATCTGCGCCCTTGAATACAGGGACACTTTTTCATTTCTATATTTAATCTAATTTTACAAAAAAATAATTAATTTGAATCCTAATTGTGAGCAATGAATCCTGAATCGAATCCAGAGTTTATTGATTTGTTACATCCCACTGGCTACAGACTACTAACTTTTGGTCTTAGGTGAAATTTTCAGCAGGTAGAAATGCTTAGCTAACTATTAGCCCTGTGTTGAGATTATGATAGCATATCTACATACACAGCACAGACATTCATGCAGCAGCTCATCAATTCTGATAGCAGAACTGATCAGAAGAGATTATCAGATCATTAGCCTTTCAATGTGAGCTAATCCCTCTTTGACAAAGCCCTTGCAAAACTACCTTCAATCTGAACTACCTTATCTTTTTTTTTATGATTGAGGTATGTGTCAGCATATATTGGCATTGACTTGAAGACAAAACAAAACTCTAAATTCTTCACTTCATTGTATTCTAACCAACCCCAAATATCAAGCCTGGATAAAAAGTGGGGTCATTTTGTGCCTTAATCCTCCTCAGATCAACAACTAGCTCTTTTGCCTTTGTCACATTTAGCTGCCGATGGTTCTGCTCGCACCGTGTGACAAAATTACCCACCATGGTCATGTATTCACCCTCATCACCCTCACTGATGCACCCAACTTTAGCAAAATCATTGGAAAACATCTGAAGATTACAGGACTCTGTGTGATAACTGAAAACAGTTGTGTACAGGGTAAACAGAAAGGGAGACAGGACTGTTCCCTGTGGAGCCCCTATGCTGCTTACTACTCTCCCTGAGTCTCAGGCGCACATACTGTGGTCTGCCAGTGAGGTAGTCTGAGATTGTTACGAATGCGGGCGCGTCCTGGCCCTCGAGACTAGTGATGGCGGTGTGGATGATGTCACACACCAACGTCGGGTTTGCAGAGGTTGGGGGGTTAAATAGCAACAACAATAGCATGTAAAATTTCCCTTGGTAAATAATATGGTCAGAGTCCCTCTCCTTACATTTCAATGTGCGGACAACAAATCCATTCCCTAATCATAATCTGGCCAGGATTACACCATTTGTTGTTAACTTGAATGGCAAGCCCCCCCACTCCCAGTGCAGTCTCTGTTGCCCAGACCATCTGAAAAGTGTTCATTGATTCGTGGTTAGGAATATACTGGTGTAGCTAAGTTTCAGTGAAGCAAGAGTGTGTCCTGACCAGCGGGCCTTTTATTATGTTGAGCCCTGTGAATATAAGATAATTGTAGCCTACGTTGTGCTGAAGTTGAGATTTCATTTGTATTCTGCTGTTTCTTAATATTTAAAAAAGCTCTATTCACCCTTTATCTAAATCTATTCTCCACCCTCCCACCAAGTTTAATTGAAATGGATCTGGTTATTTTTGTGTAATCCTAAAAACAAAACAGATACACAAAAACAGTCTCCTGTTGCAGGTAATTATCAGTGAAAATAAAGATCCAACCATAATTGAAGTTTGATTTTGTTGGGCCCCACAACTGAGTGATCTTCCCAGCCCCCAACTATTTACAATCTTTTACACATTGGTACTAAATACCTCACACAAACAAGGCATACAAGAGAGATCTTTTTCTCTCTTTGCTCTCCTCGGAGCAGGAGCTACAGAGCCCAGCTCTTCTTCCTCTGTTCTCCTCGATGCTAGAGCTGCAGAACCCAGCTATTCCCTCTCGGCGCTCATTGGAGCTGGAGCCACAGAGCTCTTGCTAACGACTCCCCAAGCTCAAATTTAGCCAGCAGCAGCAACCAGGCATGCAGGTTAACCAAAAGGAGTTACTGAAGAGTTCGGCACAACTGCTAACTCTGCAAGGAGCAAAGGAGCGACAGGTTTCCTCCAGCATCAGGACTGAAAAACAAGAAAAGCATTCTCTACGAGAATTCCTTGTGAAAGCCTCAACTCAGACTTGCCATCAAACAAGGATCACTTCACCAGGAGAACATGCAGGGTCTCAACCAGCAAATGGTCTGAGCCCCCAGTAACAAAGGAACATTTGGTCTGACACTTACACAGCTTTCTGCCTTTTTGCCTGTGTTTAACATCCATCCAGCATAATCATAATTCCAAATTCACAGTTTGGTAGATTTCATGAGACTGATTAATTAAATTGGCTATCTTTTCCCTTTTTTAATGGTGGTGCCCCAAGGTAATCTAATGTAAATTAGATCTTACTAAACTAATAATTAGTTCCCTTTGATAATTATTGATTTATTTTAGTAACTAAATTCAACCACTTAGTTGTCTTGTATTGATAACATAAATTATGATCTGTGTGAACGGCCATACTGTCACATACCTGAGCCCCAACAATTTGTAAAAAACAGAAATGATATGCTCAATTTCATTGTTACTCTTGATATTTTGCAGACTAAATAACCGTTTTACTATTAAAGGAATGCAACTTTCTGATGTAAAAGAAATGGGCATATGAATGATGCTGGACTCGCAAATGAATGCATTTCTGTACAGAGGGAGCAGATTTTAAGGAGAAATTCTGTTAGGGTACACTCATATTTGGCCCAGTTGTTTTGAACCATGCCAAAGCACGATTGTCTCCACTCCCCCACTGGCCTGCAGTCACACTGCTGTAAGCGTATCCATTCCTGAGCAAAGTTAGTAGTAAGTACATCATCATGTTGAGAGAACAGGACTGCAACGTTATTGACTTTTGTAGCTTTGTTGTAGTGTTTTTGTTCAAGTACGGCACGCTCACATATGTGGATTTATCGATAATCCAATGTGGCGATTGAATTTTGCAGAGACAACGGGAGATAAGTAAGACACATGGGTGAAATTTGCTCGGGCATGGTATAGATAGCCTAGTGTGAGTACATTTTTACACATGTCTTGTTTAAGAGGTGTCCAAATCTACTTACTTTGAACCATAGTATATGTCTGGGGAATAAAAGCTGTATGGTGTTTCCGTACAGTAAATATTGGCCTTATGACACAATCTGAATATTGAAAAGACATGTCTGTGCCTTTGTAGGTACAAAGATGCAGGAGATTGTTGTTTCCAGGGGAAAAACCTTGGAATTATTGCGGCCAGATGCCAATACAGGAAAGGTTCATACTCTGCTCACAGTTGAGGTGTTTGGTATCATTCGTTCCTTGATGGCCTTCAGACTCACTGGAGGGACCAAAGGTATGTAAACAAGAGTACATGCATTGTTTAACCAGTTATGAGCTCAAAGAAACTGTTTAAAGATTGTATTCTCATTCTGTTCTATCTTTTTTTTTTTTTTTTTTTTTTTTTTTTTTTTTTTTTTATGGATTTGTATATATTTCTGCATATTTTTATATGTAGACTACATTGTTGTTGGAAGTGACAGTGGTCGCATTGTTATCCTGGAATACCATCCATCCAAAAACATGTTT
>KV751352.1:5604760-5617666 GCA_001698575.1 Mola mola
TGTTATGATAGGTATGAATAAGGGTTGCCCCTAATGATTATTTTCAGTTTGGATATATCTGCTCATTATTTTCACCATTAATTTAATCTTTCAAATGTCAAAAAATTGTAAAGAATTTTCATCACATTTCCCTTCAGCACAAATTGATGTATGTCCAAACAGTCAACAACTCTTCTCTCACCATCCTCATTTATCATAATACATGATAAAACAAAAACAAAAAATCCTTATGGTGGATATTTACCACACCCTGCATGTTTGAAGAATTAACAAAATGAAACAAACCATGGGTGAGTGAATGTGAATTTATTGAAGGTATGAAATAACTGTAATTCCAAAACGATAAAAGCTATTTGAAGGATGAACTAATCAGATGTGGAGGTCATAGGCAAAAGTTCTAGTTTACCCCGACCTAATGTGGGTGACGTTTGTGCATGTGAAACAACCTTAAAGCTGCTGACGGTTGGTTTGATCAGTACACTTATACTCAGAGTTCAAAGTGACTGTGACTTGAGATATTGTAAGCACAACATTTAAAGAATGCATTGAGGGATTTTTGTCAAATTTGGCAAAAACCCACATTTGGACCCGAGAGTAAATTTTTGGAGGTCATAGGTCACTGACTTTACATATTGTGAGGTCACTCTATAGTGGGATTTTTGGCCAAATGTAAAATGGGTATTAGAAACAAAAAACCCAGTCCGTACCTTCCTAAACAGCACTCTTGTGTTATAAATTCAGCCAGGCTTTTTTGCTGGTTTTCACCTTTCTGCTTATCTAACAGAGTACTCTTTGCTTACTCTCCCAGAATACCTTTCAAATAGAGCCTGACCGATATATCAGTTTGGCTAATATTATTGGTCGATAAAGGCCTACCACAGATATATTCGGATCAGCTTATATTATAAATATTGGCCAATATCAAAAAATTTGGTTTTAAAGAACACAATGCAGAAATAGGTGATTTATATTGAATATCTAGTGAAGGTTACTATTTCAGTGCGCTTCTGTCATTTAAGTCAGTTAAACTTTATCCATAAAATATTCTGTCTCTGTTGCATATCTTTGTTACAAATATTTGATAACCTCATTTGAGGGTTCGTTGTGAAAAATTTGTGTATTTCGACCAATATCGCTTATTGTAACTTTTTTACTCCTTGATATCAGTTGTGGTATCGGTTCAAAAAATTTCATATTCGTCAGGCTCTACTTGCAAAACAAGACATTCTGTTCTTTAAAAATCTGCCTCAACTTAGTTGGTTTTGCCAGTGTTCATATTCACTTAATAACAGCATCAATCACCATTTTTAACTTGTTTGCCAAATTAAAAACTGAGGGATCCAAAAATCATGACACTTCACTGTTAATTTGACCATTGGTCTAATTCAGGGGTCGGCAACCTGTGGCTCTTTATCCCTCTCCTGTGGCTCCCTGGGACTTTGGAAAATACATGAGTATTTAATTTGAATTTATTTTTGTTTTAGTTCGTTAGTTTTAAATGAAATTCTAAATTTCAAGATTATGGTGATATTGTAACATTAAAATAAAACGTGATAAATTTTTTTGTAGCTCAAAATATGCGTTGCATATGCAACACACAATTTATTGAGATTTTTGACCCCCGGTAGGTCAACCATGGATAAATCCAAGAAAAGAAAAGTTTCTGAAGAAACTATGTCGGCAGATTAATTTGCTTTCACTCCTGACGAGACTGGTTTACCAGTATACGTAATATGTGGTGAGAAAGTGGCAAACAACCCAAAAGTGAAATGTTGCAAGACGTTTTGACATATCCAGGTGGAGATGAGAGAAAAAACGCCCTTTCGGAACTGATCTGAGCAAAAAATAATAAGGAAATAATCAGTCACGGGAAGCCGTTCACAGATGGAATCTTTATAAAAGAATCATTAAGATTTCAGAACATCTATTCTCGGACTCCAAAAACAAGACCATAAACATGGACTATATTTAAAACAAACATCGCTCACGCCTCACAGACGACAGCTTACATATAAGCTTTTTATACTTATTTACTTATTTACACTTATTTACTGGAGTTTATTTTATTAAAACAAATTGACCCCCATACACTTAACTAGCTCTGTAATCTCTGTAAAAATGTTTTTTACAAAAACAACAAAAACATCCAACCATATCTTTTTAAAAAACACAAGACCTCTACCATTTAGAATATCACAACAACCACAGAGACCTTCTTGACCCGCCACTGTACTTTCCTGTCTGCTTTATAGACCCTGTAGAAAGAAGCATATAACCAACAGGTGGCAATTTTATGTTTTCTGTTTTTACAAACTACGTCAGTTTGTTTGAAATCAGGGTTGTATCTATGTTCTTTGCCATATTTCAAACCTACGTACCCTAAGTTAAATAAAGTAAAGCATTTTAAGTGCCTATGATCCTTCCCTTGTGCAGGAGCAATAGAGAAACAGAAGCTGGTTTACATTCTGAACAGAGATGCAGCTGCAAGACTGACCATCTCTTCTCCTCTGGAAGCCCATAAAGCAAATACATTGGTCTACCATGTAGTAGGAGTTGATGTTGGCTTTGAAAACCCCATGTTCGCCTGCCTGGAAATGGATTATGAGGTAAGGTCATAACAAAGCAGACTGAATCGTGTTTCTGATGTGATCTCTCTTCGCTCACAATAACAGAAACATGAAGAAACATTCCTGACATTTGATCTTACCACATTTCATTGTCAGGTATCATTGGTAAACAATGTAGGTCAATACTGACACCTAATTTACCCTTTTTATTATCCATCTATCCATCCATTTTCTACCGCTTATATAATCAGTTAAGGATTGTGGGGGCTTTGGGGCTGGAGGGCTGGAGGTCCGATGCCTATCCAAGCATCGTCGGGCGAAGGCAGTGTACACCTTGGACAAGTCGCCAGTTCATTACAGGGCTGACATATAGAGACAAACAACCATCCACACTCATATTCACACCTACTGGCAATTTAGAGTGACCAATTAACCTAACCCCTGTTTTGCATGTTTTTGGACTGTGGGAGGAAGCTGGAGAACCGGAGAGAACACATGGAGAACATGCAAACTCCAATTTTTATCATTGTTTCATTTAAGTCTGGGTCTATACGTTATTGTCTTTTTTTTTTTTTTCTTTTTTTTTTTATTTTAAGGAAGCTGACAATGACCCTACAGGAGAAGCTGCTGCCAACACACAACAGACACTCACCTTTTATGAGCTGGACCTTGGTTTGAATCACGTTGTCCGCAAGTACAGTGAGGCTTTGGAAGAGCATGGAAATTTCCTCATCACTGGTATGCATTTGGAGAAATACTGTCTGTACACATAAGGGAGGCAATAGTTGGAAGCACTAGCGATATTTCACCGGAGCATGCAAATTTTTAAGAGTTGTTTTCAGAAGAACCTTTAATGGCCTTGTCTACAAGATTTCTGATTCTCTTTAGAGTTCATCAAGTGTATGGAAACAGGTGTTTCACATCATGATTCTCTCTTGAAAGATTATATCTCCTTTAGGAAAGTCAGTAATCAGAAATGTAAACTTAATTTTTCTCCTTAATAACCACTTATACCGACCCTTGTGTTACATAATGTTAAACCAGTTAGGTGGTGAAACACAAATATGTGAACATGCGTTTTGTTAATGTTCTAACCAAGTGATTCTCTGCCTGACGGTCCTGACCTCCAAGTGGGTCATGAAATTATTTTTTGGTCTCACAAAATTACTGTGGAGAGAAGTAAAATAATAAGTAAAAAATTACATAATAAAATAATACTGAAAAAAAATGAAATATGTGATTATTTTTTTTTCATCAGAAATTTAAGAAAGTGAACATATATAATTGACTCATTACATATAAAATAAAATGCTTCAGCATTTTACTATTCTAAATTTGATCATTATTGCTTACAGCTCAACAAAAAGCAACATGTTTTAATATTAAAATATTTCACTTTACGCGTAGTGAATATAAAGTAAAAGTAACTTTTTGAATTTAATTCTGGAAAAATGTTTTCACAATATTGTACTCTTGAGATGCCCTACAATATTCAGAAGCAGCACAGCTGAGTACCTGTTTTTTGGATTGAAGTCCTGCTGCCTTAGATTATTTATTATTTATCAATATTTTATTACAGATCGCCTCATTAACACATGTATTCCTTTGTGTGGAGTGAGCAGAACACAATAGTTTTGGGAAAGTGAAAAGTGAAAATATTTTTGAAAGGCTTATATATGGCTTGAAGGCGGCAGCATCCAGCAGATGATTATTCTGGTGGTCTGCAATTTGAAAATATTGAACCACTGTTTTAAGATAATCTACTTTGTTACCCCTGATGTGTAATCCTGTTAAGTGAAAAATGTTGTTCCATTTAAATAGGGTGTGTCGTCATTCTGGTTTTCAAATGTACAGGTTTACATTATTTAAACAAACATAAAATTTGTGATTTTTGGAACTAAATTTTTTTGTAACTCTGGACATAACACAAGGACACCATCTCGGATTCCTGTCTTATTTTTGGTGAGAGTAACAGAATGTCGGGAATTCAAATGTAATTTAAATATTACGAATAAATCAAGAATGAAATTCGAATTAGATGATAGAGCAAGATTGACAGCACTAATGTGCAGGCTTCGTCCTGTCTGCTGTCTGGCTAACTACCTGTAAAACCTGTACCTATATAGTACCTGTATAATAATATTGTATCCTCTTGATGCTAAGAGATTCCCAACCCTTTGTAGATGTTATGAGGTTTTTATGACTCTTCTCTCTCCCCTTACTAACACACGCAAACTCATGTTCAAGAGAGACAGAGCGCATTGGGCTTTTGAATTCCAGATATTTCCAAACTATCATTCATAAAGAGAATTTAATCCCACTCACTGCTCCCTTCTGTGTAGTCCCTGGTGGTTCAGATGGGCCGAGTGGAGTTCTGATCTGTTCTGAAAACTACATCACATACAAGAATTTTGGAGACCAGCCTGATATTCGCTGTCCTATCCCCCGCCGCAGGGTGAGTCCTATATACACTAATAAAAAAAGAGTATGTATATGTATGTATATGTGTTGGTGGGGCCCACAATTGAGTGATCCTTCAGCCCCCAACTATTTACAAACTTTACACCTTGGTGCTAAATACCAGACATCTGGAAAGTACATGCATACAAGAGAGATCCTTTCTTCTGTCTCTGCTCTCCTCGGAGCTGGAGGCCGCAGAGCTCCTGCTGAGGACTCAACAAGCTAAAATTTAGCCAGCAGCAGCAACCAGGCCTGCAGGCTAACCAAAGGCAGCTACTGAAGAGTTAAACACAACTGCTTACTCTGCAAGGAGCAAAGGAGCGACAGGTTTCTCCTAGCACTAGGACTGCACAAGAAGAATAGCATACTCTGCGAGAATTTCTTGCAAGAGCATCAACTAAACGCGTAATTGATGAAAGTATTTTTGTATTGGTGTGACTCTAGTCAGGTTATTATTAAGTGGATTAACCACAATTTTTAATTAATGTTAAGTTAGCCAACACAGACTCAGGGTCTTGCATGCAACTAACCATCTTCCTTCTAACCTGGCACCACATCCTCACACATACACAACACTGTCTTGGCATATGTAGGGTCTCAACCAGCAAATGGTCTGAGCCCCAAGTAGCAAAGGAACATTTGGTCTGACACACAGTTTTTGGCCATTTTTCCTTTGAGAGAGTCATAGTTTGGTAGATTTCATGAGATTATTAATTTTTAATTAATTTAATTTGCTATATTTTTCACTTAATAATAATCTATTGCAAATTAGATCTTACTGTTCTAATCATTAATTATCTGATAATTAATGATAACCAATGATAATTATTGGTTAATTTTTTTAGCCAAATTCAACCACTTAATTGTCTCTTGTATTAACATAAATGCACTGTCAACATACTTGAGCCCCAACAGTGTGTGTATATACTGTATATATGCTATAGTTCCTGGTCATGTGGATCAGTGAGTCGATGTCTCGCTCACTCTTCGCATACAGCTTGGTGTCATCCATGTAGAGGAGGTGGCTGATCGTTGTTCCATTTCTGAACTGGTATCCGAGGCCACTCTTTGTGATTATCTGGCTGAGGGGGTTCAGTACAATGCAAAACAGCAGCGGGGTTGGGGCATCTCCTTGGTATATGCCGCACTTGATGTTAACCTGGGCAATTGGCTTTGCATTGGCTTCCGGAGTAGTCTTCCACAGCCCCATCGAGTTCTTGATGAAGGCTCTTAGTGTCCTGTTGATCTTATATAGCTCCAAGCACTCTAATATCCATGTATGTGCCATTGAGTCATAGGCTTTCTTGTAATCAATCCAGGCAGTGCACAGCTTGGTCTTCCTGGTCTTACAGTCTCTAGAGACTGCCCTGTCCACCAGTAGCTGGTGTTTGGCTCCTCTGGTGTCACTACCAACCCCTTTCTGGGCCCTGCTCATGTATTGAGCCATATGCCTACTCATCTTGGACGCAAGCCTGTATGGCAGTCTCCAGTGCCTCAGTTACGGACAGCTTGCTGCACTTCTTTCGTACTTTGGTCTTGCCCTTCTTCAGCTCTGACAGTTGGCTAACTTCTCTCCGTGTTGCCTTGATCTTAGCCTCCAACAGTCTTTTCCATGGAAGGTATTGCCCCTTGCTTGCATTCATCTTGTAGCCAAGCACCCCTAGGATTACTGTTGCTGTTGCATATATCAGCTTGTTGGTCTCAGTGGTGGTCACAGTAGGGATAGTTTGTAGTGCCCCATTCACATCTTCTAGCAGACCTTGTGAGGGTATTCTGCCACAAAGCCTTGGTAACCGTTCCCGGGGGTTCCAGGTATCCATGTTAGCCATTATCTGCCTTCTCAGGTAAGCTGCCCTTGTGCTAATGTCTTCCGGGCTTCTTATTGGGGCTTGGAACCCAATCTCTGAGTGTAGGGAGGATGTTGAAACCCTCCCACTCTCCTGGCTCCCCCTCCTGTAACATTGTTGTTGTACCTCAGCGATCTCTAGTTGTGATAGTAGTTGACGATTGCGGACATTGGAACACTGCGTTACGAGCTGTTTCTTAATTAGCTTGGATGTGTGTGTGTGTGTGTGTGTGTGTGTGTGTGTGTGTGTGTGTGTGTGTGTCTGTATATATATATATATGTATAAACTGGGGGTAGGTTAATTGGTCACTATAAATTGCCCGTAGGTGTGAATGTGAGTGTGGATGGTTGTTTGTCTCTATATGTCAGCCCTTCGATGAACTGGCGACTTGTCCAGGGTGTACCCCACCTTCGCCCCAAGATGCTGAGATAGGCTCCAGCGACCCCTAACGGGATAAGCGGTAGAAAATGAATGAATGAATGAATATACTGTATATAAGAGAGAATCAAAATGGCTGGTAAATGGTATAAGCGATTAAGAGATGGTAAGAGTTTTTCTCCTTTTCTAGCTAACATTGACATAAAAAATTTTGTAGTCTACATTTAAAACTGAGATGGGTCGATATCGTTTACAATCTAATTGATAATTTTTCTAATTTCTCTCCCTTTTTAAGTGCCCAGTGAATATACATTGCGTAAATTATGTGGTCCCTAAAAGATTTATACCATTTTGCTGTGAAGCCATCTGAGCTTGGCCTCTTATATGGCTTAAGTCTCTCTTGCTGCCTTCAATTCTTCATCACTGATATCAGTAACCAAAACTTTATTTTTTTCTGTAATTTTAGGTAATTTAGAAGTTCAAGAAATCTATCTGTTTCATTTTCATTGTCTAATTTGGGTTGTGAGTATAATTATTTTATAATTTTCCTTAAAACTTTGTTGGATTTCTTCTAGTTTATATTGTATTTTCTTAGTTTGGATGCATCTTGTTTCATTAATGGTATTAGCTTGCTTTTTCCTCAGTTTATAGGGGGGTGGCATATATGTTGAAGAAAGTTATCAACTCTTCAGTTCTTCCTCTAAGCATTACATATTGACCTTCCTTGTCTTAAGTTTCTGAAATATGTTCCTTCTGGACCTCACTCAAAATGAAAATGGCTGCCCCTTTTCTATGTCCTGATTTACAAGAAGATTCGAACACATGTTTTAATCCTCGTCTCAGTTTTGCATATTCAATTTCTGCTAAATGCGTTTCCTCTAAATTTTAATAGTATTTTGCTTCTCTTAATGGAATTGAGCATTCCATTTATGTTATAAGAGACCATTTTACATTACCAATATTATCATTACTTTTACAACAAAGTAATTTTCAGTCTTTAAGAACTCTGCGAGTTTGTGTGATTTCCAGAAGTGGGGTTTAAAGAAAAGCCCTGTGTTTGGTGTTCAAATGCAGCCTTGTGGGGGGGAAATTTCTCTTCAAGAGAAGGCCCCCACTCATAATGATGTCAACAAAAACTTCATCCATAATAACACAAAGTTTACCCCCAAATGTTAATTACCCTCAATTATGGGTTTTCATAATTGAAAAAAGAGGGGGGGGGGAATGCCCAAAGTGTAAAATAAAAACATTTTTCCTTTGTCTTTATTAAGCTAAGTCAGATCTTTCAAACATTTAGATTTATATTTTACCTTAATGTCAAAAGTTTGCTTAGATATACTGTGCTTCCACTTCAGGGTTTTTTAAGTTTTTCCTCACCCAGTTAGAGGGTCTAAGGGCAGAGGATGTCACATCTGTACAGTTTGTCAAAGCCCAGTGAGATAATGTGTAAATTGTGATTTTGGGCTATACAAATAAAATTTGATTTGATTTGATCTTCAAATACAAACTTAAGATATCAGTGTATGTAGGCTTCAGGCTTAGGAGTCTTTGCTGCACTTTAAATGCAGCTTTATATTGTCCAAAGAGCTAAATTTGAGATATTAGAGTATGTGACTCATTGTGTATAGTGAAAGGAAAGGTTTACCAGAGGGCAGTGAGACCTGCAAAGTTGTATGGCTTGAGATGGTGGCACTGACCAAAAGACAGGAGGCAGAGCTGGAGGTGGCAGAGTTAAAGACGTTGAGATTCTCTTTGGGAGTGACGAGGATGGACAGAATTAGGAATGTGCACATCAAAAGGACATCACAGGTGCTTCTTGGTGAGTTTGGAGTTTAATTAGCTTCTCCATCACTCAACAATTGCATCCTCTGTATTTTGAAATAGCTCCTCCACTTCATCAGTCATGATTTAGTTTGTACTGATCTCTTCTTTGATTTCCTCAAGTTATCTTGTTGGAAACAGTGTATCTCATTAAATAAATATACTTTATTTTTGAAGTAGTTTTTATTAGAATATGTAAAAATGATGTACGTAAAATTTCAAAAACTAATAAGTTCATTATAGTTTGGTTTCAATTTCAATGTTGATGTCTGCCAATTTCATCATTTTTACATTCATGTTGCTTGATTGTTTTGTCATTTTTGAAACATCAACTGACATTATTTTCACCACATTTCAACACTGAAGATCTTTTATTTTCTGATGGTTACGAAATATTTCAAATGAAAAGCCATTTTTACAGTCATATATTTCGCCATTGAAGTTTTCTTTAAGTAATTTTAAAATATCGTCTTGTTCTTATGAACCCAATATCGTTTTGTCTTGTGAGCCAATTGTATCGTCACACCCCTAGCAGAGGGTGAAATCTCAAATTTTCTTGCAGTTTTCATGTTGTGCATCTTTGTTCATAAACTGTTGGACTATTTGCCCATGCAGTCCTGTGAAGAACCTCACGTCATTGTTGCTTGTGGACGACTGAGCCTTTCAGAAGTGTTTTTATACCAAGTCATGGGAATATCACCTATTATCAATTAACCTACTTACCTGTGAAATTTTACATGTTTTTTTGTGGCTTTCCACATCTTTCATAATCATTTCTTGCCCCGTGCCTACTGTTTGGAATGTGTTTAAGATATCAAATTCTGAACGTCTGTATTTTCAAAAGAACAGTTAAGTTTATCAGTAACTGATTTGCAAATAACTGTAATCTGTTTTTATTCACACTTGACGCAGATTCTTAACGTTTTTGTTAAGTACCCACCCAAGCTAACACTATCTGTGTTGGCTTATTGCGTGTTTTTTTTCCATAGTTTTACATGAGTATTGCATGAAATTCTGACTGTTTGGACTTGAAATTTAATTCAGTGAGCAGTAATGTTGAAATCCACTTCTATGATTTAAAATGGAAAGAATTTTTTGTTGTTTGGAAGTTATTATTCCCAATCCATGTTTAGTACGTTGCTTGTGTCAGGTACTCCCTTTCTTTGTGTGTATTTTAAATCTACCTCTCTTCATTTGCCCTTTCCTACAGAATGACCTGGATGACCCTGAGCGTGGCATGATATTTGTTTGCTCGGCCACCCACAAGACCAAGTCCATGTTTTTCTTTCTGGCCCAGACCGAACAGGGAGATATCTTTAAGGTGACTCTGGAAACAGACGAAGAAATGGTAAGCAAATATGAAGGATTAGTTTTAGTCATATCAATTTTAACGAGATGTTGCATGCTTTTACCAGCCAAGCAACAATGATCAGTTGGATCAGTTGCCAGAAGACACTGATTAATTAGTATGTGTTACATTGTTTCTCAGGTGACAGAAATTAGACTGAAATACTTTGACACAATCCCTGTGGCAACTGCCATGTGTGTTCTGAAGACTGGATTCTTGTTTGTGTCCTCGGAATTTGGAAACCAGTAAGTCATCTGTTTTTTTTTAATCTTTCAAAGTACATAAATTTCAGTCCTTTTTTATCTGTCAGTACTAATAATCTTCTGACTTGTGTGGGGAAAAAAACATACCCAAACTCGGCTCGGGGCTAAAAATTTTATACTTTAACTTTCATTGTATATTGCACTTACCCTCTCTCAAACATTGTTAACTGTTATTCTCCTAGTTACCTTTACCAGATCGCCCACCTTGGTGATGATGATGAAGAGCCTGAGTTCTCCTCTGCGATGCCTCTGGAAGAGGGAGATACTTTCTTCTTCCAACCTCGTCCCCTCAAGAACCTGGTGCTTGTAGATGAACAGGAAAACTTATCACCAATCATGTTCTGTCAGGTGTGTAAGTGTTTGTGATTGCAATTTTACTCTTCAAGTAAAGACTTCATTGCTCGTAATTCTCTGTTTTTGACAGATTGCTGATTTGGCCAATGAAGATACTCCACAGTTATATGTCGCTTGTGGCCGAGGACCCCGGTCTACTCTAAGGGTTCTTCGACACGGACTGGAGGTACATTCATACTTATGGACACACTGCTAGCTGAAAATTGGTGAATTTGTCATGTCTCTTCTCTGAGTAAAAGTGGAAGACTCTGTAAATTACTGGATTTACTGGATACCGGATTTCAGAACAGTCTGAATGTGGTGGGGTTTTTTTTATTTTTTTTTAATAACATCCTTTCATTTGTAAATAAGAAAATGATATATCATAATAAAGACAAACATAGATAATGTCTGAAATTTTAGCATGGAATAAAACATGTTTTGTAAGGAACATCATAATACATTTTCAGGCAGAAACGAAGACATTTATTATGTCCCATGTTGTCCTGGTCAAAACTACGAATTTAAAAACCCTGCCTCGCTTACACTACAGGATAATAGGGTCATTTCCAGTCGGATTTTTGCTTCCCAGCTGCAACCAGCTCCAAAATCGATCTGCCCAGATTATCATGTAGTGATTCAAAGATCCACTTTTAACCTCCCCGTTCTGCTCTGAGATGTGCCGCAACTGCCCCAACTCATATCATACATGTTTGATATTTAGGACTTCTAATCTTGACTATTGCATCATGAATGGATCTGGCTTGCACAGGAGGACAGTAGTGTTGGTGACAGGCAAGACAAAACCTCTATTCGTATTCGCTGAAAAAGTTGAAATAGAAGAAATTTTTGTACATCTGTGGCAGTTAAGACACAACTGCTTTTACTAACTTCACCCAGTATGTGACCTGCAGCATCAGAGGGTACAAGACCTTGGACTTACTGTATGCCAACATTAAAGAGGCATACAGTGCCACAGCCCTCCTCCTTCTAGGCAAATCAGACCACTGCCTGACACAGCTGACTCCTACATACAAGCCTCTTGTTAGGAGACAGCCCTATTCCACCAGGACTGTACAGCAGTGTTCAGTGGAGGCAGAAGAGAGCCTGATGGAGTGCTACAGGATAACAGACTGGGAGATGTTTCAGAAGGACTTTGGTGATGACATTGAGGGCCTCACTCTATGCGCCACTCACTACATCAGGTTTTGTGAGGAGAGTGTTGTTCCCACCAGGAAGGTTCGCTGCTTCCCCAACAACAAACCATGGATCAACAGGGACATCAAGCTCCTGTTGAACAGGAAGAAGAAAGCTTTCATGGCTGGGGACAATGGGATTGCCAAAAAAGAAATTCATAAAGAGCTGAGGAGGGAACTGCAGAAGGCCAAAGACTCTTATAAGAACAGGATTGAGGGAAAGCTACAGCAGGGCAATGCTAGGGAGGTTTGGGCAGGGGCGGCAGTCTGACACCCAGCAGTGTGGCCAGTCACCCCTCCTCCACACCTCCAATTACGTTCAAGACCAGCCAGGTGAGACGGCAGTTCACCAGGACCCATAAGGCCAGGGGACCAGACGACATCAACCCACGGGTGCTCAGGGTGTGTGCGGAGCAGCTGGCAGGAGTCTTCACACATTTTTTTGACCTCTCCTTGAGGCTGAAAAGTGTGCCCACGATCTGGAAGACATCCTGTATAGTCCCGGTGCTCAAGAACGGACGTCCCAGTGCTTTAAATGACTTCAGGCCTGTGGTTCTAACGTCACACGTCATGAAAAGCTTTGACAGACTGGTCCTGCAACACCTCAGGCCCCTGGTTCGCGGCTGCCTGGACCCGCTGCAGTTTGCTTATCAGGCTGGCATCGGCGTGGAGGATGCCATCATCCATCTACTT
>KV751352.1:5625068-5635343 GCA_001698575.1 Mola mola
TAAACCCTGGAGATGATTGTGCATGAAAATTCCAGTAGATCAGCAGTTTCTGAAATACAAGCCTGTCTGGAACCAACAACCATGCCACATTCAAAGTCATTTAAATCACATTTGTTCCCCATTTACATGCTCATTTTGAAATTCAGCAGGTTGTCTTGACCATGTGTACATGCCTAAATGCATTGAGTTGCTGCCATTTGACTGACTGATTAATATTTGCCTTAACAAGCAGTTAAACAGGTGTACCAAATAAAGTGGCCAGTGACTGTGTGTGTATGTGTGTATATAGCTGGATAGCTCAGTGACTGGGATTAATGGAGTGCTACTATACCAGCACCTCCAGTCAGAGGGGGTACATGCAACGGATGTAGGACCTGTGGATGCTTCGAAAACCTACATCCAAGCGAACGAAGAAACAGCTCGTAACTCAGTGTTCCAATATCCGCAATCAAATATTACTATCACAACTAGAGATCGATGAGGTACAATAACGATGCTAAGGCAAGGGGGAGCCGTAAACACAGGTCAGTGGGGGGGATTTCATCATCCCCCCAACACTGAGATTGGGTTCGAAGCCCCAATAAGCAGCTGACCTGTGAAGGAAGATAATGGCTAACATGGATACCTGGAACCCTGGAGAACGGTTACCGAGGCTTAGTGGCAGAATAACTTAAGAAGGTCTGCTAGATGATGTGATTGCGGTACGACAAACTATCCCTGACTGACCCTATGACCCTGACTGAGACCAACAAGCTGAATGCGAGCCATAAGGGGCAGGTACCCTCCATGGAGAAGACGGTTGGAGGCTAAGATCAAGGCAACACGGAGAGAGGTTAGCCAACTATGAGAGCTGGAGAAGGGCAAGACCACCAAAGTACTAAAGAAGTACAGCAAGCTGTCTGTAACTGAGGCACTGGAGACTGCCAAACAGAGGCCCACAGCCTTGGCTACCTGACTGAAGAGGTACACTAGAGATGTGGAGGCCGGGAGAATCAATAGGATGTTCACCACTGAACCATCTAAAGTGTATTCTCAGTGGGTGGGGTAATAAGATGAGGACGGACCCACCCAGGGAAGAGACTGAACTACGCTGAAAGTGTATATGGGACAAAGAGGCATCACATAACACCCATGCTAAGTGGTTGGTGGACCTGAAAGAGGACCATAGCCATCTCCCAGAACAATACCCAGTAAACATCACAATGGTAGACATCCAAGAAAGAGTCTCAAGGATTAAGAGCTGGACAGCACCAGACCCTGACATGATCCATAGCTACTGGCTAAAGAAGCTAACTGCACTCCATGCATGCCTGGCAGCTCAGATGAACCAGCTGCTGAGCTGGGTGGGTGGATGGGTCCCACCCAGAGTGGTTGACAGACGGCCCTTATCCGGAAGGACCCTCAGAAGGGAACAATTCCATCTAACTACCCACCAATAACCTGCCTCTGCCCGACATGGAAGCTCCTGTCTGGCATCATTGTGACCAAGATGAGTAGTCGTGTGGCTCATTACATGAGCAGGGCCCAGAAAGGGGTTGGTAGTGACACCAGAGGTGCCACACCAGCTACTGGTGGACAGGGTAGTCTCCAGAGACTATAAGACCAGGAAGACCAACCTGTGCACTGCCTGGATTGATTACACGAAAGCCTATGACTCAATGCCACATACATGGATACTGGAGTGGTTGGAGCTATGCAAGATCAACAGGACACTAAGAGCCTTCATCAAGAACTTGATGGGGCTGTGAAAACCTACTGTGGAAGCCAATTCAAGGCCAATTGTCCAAGTTAGCATCAAGTGTGGCATATACCAAGGAGATGCCCTATTCTCCCTTCTGTTCTGCATTGTTCTGAACTCCTTCAGCCAGATCATCTAGAGTGGGCTCAGATATCGTTTCAGAAATGGAACAACGATCAACCACCTCATCTACATGGATGACATCAAGCTGTATGCGAAGAGTGAGCGAGACATCGACTCACTGATCCACATCATTAGGATTTACAGCAATGACATCTAAATGTCATTCGAGCTAGACAAGTGTAGCCGGAGGATATAAAAGGCAAGATGATCACAACTGAAAGGGTTGAACTACCAGAAGGCAACATAGCCGATGTATAGGACAGCTACAAATACCTTGGGATCCTTGGGAGCATAATATTCTAAATTCTAGAAATGTAGTTGTACAATAAAACCACTCATAGGTGAATCTATTAAATGATCATCTCTTTACTGTGCAACATTCAGTTGGGGAACCTGGCAATGTACAGAATATGTGGTTTTGAAGGCACCAACCATCTAAACACTGCTGCCGAGAAAGTACACCCGTTGCACCCCCGTGGGGTCTATGGTCCTGCTCTAGAGGGCAGAATTACAGCATAGGACCTCCTGAGAAAAAATAGCTATTGCTAGACTTAAAGTGCATTGTACATTTTTCACAGTAAAGGGTATGGGAAGTAGATGCATAGTGTTAAACAGCGTATCTACCACCAACACACGTGGATGAAGGTAACAGTAGTATAACGGCACTCTGTAACTCTAGTAACACTACAACACAACAGGGAAATGTTAGTGGTACTTAATAGAGGATGACATTTTTTCGGTATTCCCACGGGACATGGGATACCCGTGGGAATCCCACAGGGTGGGACTCATTTTACTCTTAATCATGTGATTGGGACGGGACGGAAATGAAAAGTCAACGGGAACGGGTGGGAGGAGGAATGACGTCAATAGACCAGTTTTTAAGTAAACAAATATGCATGTAAAGTTATTTTCTTTTAATGATTTTTCAAGTGTCACCCGTTGATTGCAATTGGTAGCGTTTTTTGTAGTTTCCTAACATGCTAAGATGCTGAATGCTTGTTGTACTACATGTGTAGTCTTAGTCAAGTACACAAGTGAGTCAGGTCTGAGTGGGCTCAAGATGCATTACCTGCAAAGCAAATGTCGCAGAGAATCAGCCCAGGGTCACTTAATTTGTTAAACGTCAATTACCAGCAGGTGTCAAGTCAAGACAGTCACAGCAGACAAGCTTAAACTTATATGCTTATATACTTTTTTTTTTATTACATTCTTTCTTTTTTTACACCAACCTACCAATCTATGTATTGTTATGAGGATAATTATTGGAAAACTTGTCAATAAATTCATAAAACGCAACATTAGATGCCATGTTTGGGTTTATTCAACTAAAGTAGGCTTTGCGTGACCCATGTACTATTTATTTATTTATTTATTAATTACTGTAGATGACCTCTGAAAGAGCTAGAAACAAGAATCTAGCAGCTGGCCCTCCATAGAAACTATAGATACCACAGACCATGTGTTATTTATGTTTTTTTCCTTTAATGAAAGTTTTTTGTTGTTTTAAGGAAATATGTGCCTCCTTATATTCCCAGAGATAAACTGTTCCTGGTGCCATATCTTTTGAATTACAACTGCAGAACACAAAGTAATCTAAAAAGGATGGGGAGAACATCAAGTCAAATTCATTGCATTGCCTAAAGACTAACTTCCAAAAAAAAGAACGGGAGCGGGGTTTTCGTTTCGTTTTCCCCCCAACCCATCTCAGTAGGTTACAAGACTCCTTATAAAACTAAAGTGTACTTATAGTCTTCCTGAAAAATATAGGGGAGCCAACTCCGGTAATGTGAAATCAAAATGATAATGCCTACTTGGTATTTTGTATTATGGGCAAAAGCAATTTAGCAGATTTCTGAAACCTCTATCATTCATATATTGTAATAGTGTTGGGAGCATGATTGAGAAGTTCGAGTTTTGCTTGTGTGATCCTCCTCAGCTGCTATACCTGACAATGTGTTGTTATAAGCATGCTGATACTATGCTGGTGGCAGGATAAAGCGATACAATTCAAGTTAACATCATCTGCGTCGTTTAGCCACTGCATCTTACACTATATAGGTCGACTTGTCATCTAGGGCATGAATTCCATTTTTTTCCCCTTGTTATGACTTTCTTCTTTTCATTGATTGTAACCAGGAAAGACAGGAGAGGCTTGTGGCCAGCACTGAGTTCTGGCATTTTCAAACAGCATGCTCAGTGGGGTGATGGTGATTGAAGTGTCTTAAGTTTTTTTTTGTTCTGAATGTTTTTGTGATGGTTCCCTTATGGTTTACTGTGGCCTTCCATGTATTACAAGTTGCGAGCTTTATGTCACAGTAAAGAACTTCCACATTAATGTTAGTGTGTGGCCATGAGTGTGACCACAATAGTCTGACGTGTGGCACGTGTAGAGGATCAGCTAGGAACTGGAAATATGGGAGACTAACTAGCCAGTCTCTGGTTCAAGCTGGGAATGCTGAAAATCGTTGATCTCCAATTTCTGACTGGTTTATCAATGCGTCTTGAATTTTTTAATACAGCCATCATAGGCCAGGCCATCGAAGGCTGGGAAGGCCACTGTAAAGGCTAGACTGGTGCTAGCGAAATACTGTACAATGGTCTAGCCTTCGGAAGATTTCCTGGTCACGTCACCAGCTGTTCCCGCCCTCACCCTTACATCTGAATTTCTGTATGATCCACTGCTGGTGACAAAAGAATGAATGGACGAGAGGCCGAAGCCAGAAGAATTACTTTTAGAGTTTTCTTTTTTTTTTAATAATTTCTGGAGAAGTTCTGTCACCGCCAGTGTTTGTCCAGCTGAGAAAGGACCGTAGAGAGGTAAAGCTGTGTTAATTATAACTAACAGTAACATTTTCATTGTCCAGTTAACGATAACTGTTAAGAGTAATTATCATAGCTATATATAACATTAGTACCGTGAAATTTAACGATAGACAGTTAAGCTATAGCTTAGCAGCCAGTGTATGTCCAGCTGAGAAAGGACCGTAGAGAGGTAAAGCTGTGTTAATTATAACCAACAGTAACATTTCATTGTCCAGTTAATGATAACTGTTAAGGGTAATTATCATAGCTATATATAACATTAGTACCGTGAAATGATATTAACGATAGACAGTTAAGCTATAGCTTAGCATATGTTGTTACTGTCATCTTGACAATTCATGCATATTTAAAATAACATTAACCACAATTTAATATAAAAATGTTTTCTCATGAATCAGTAAACCAATATGAGTAGATAGACAGAGAGATGTAGCCTCATGTGTCTAAGCTCTCCATACTTAATATAATGTTTAACTAGCCCTTTTCTCCTCCTTTCCCTGTCAAGCACAGACCTCTGTACTGTAGGATATGTTGGGAGTCTTCCTGTTTTGGACAAATTACAGTCTGAGCATCGAGTCCCTGGCAGTGCTGCTAGAACTTTTTCAGCACAACCAGACACACGAATGAGGGGACACAACTGATACCTGGATTTCCTCTTCTGGCTGGAGAGTGGGGCATAGTACTGAATTGTAGGCTGTAAATAATTTCTGTGATACTTTTGTAAATTTTCAGACAGTGTAAACCTGAATGAATGTACTGTAAATTGTAAATATCTGTACTTTAGTAGTGCAGTTTTTTTAAATAATAGTACATTTTAAATGGAATAAATAAAATGTAACAATATTTTTATTCATTTAATAACTTTGTCTTTCTTCATACAGTCAAAACTTATGTAATTAATTTTGTAAATAATAATAAATTAATAATGGTAAGTGATTAGTATACTCTAAGTAACACGTGGACAACCCATCCATCCATGAGGAAAAACCATGGCCAAGTTGCAGCGGTGGGTGTTTTGCTGACCTCTTCTGTCCTTGGTACAGTTGCAGTCCTACAAGAGGAAATCAGTCATGTCAACAAGAGCAAAACTTTTTCAGCAACGTGGTTATTAACTTGCATTGGTATGCAAATATAATTTAATTTTCAAATCTCATATACCGCCCCTATATTTTTTCATATTTTTAAAATTATTCTACTTCTTTTCACTCTGAGGGGAGAAACATTAACTTGCAACCATATTTTCTCCAGGATTGTCTTAAATGCAGAGAAAGCAAGAGAAACACTAAATCAATCATCTTAATACGGGGATGGAATGATTGGAAAGGTAAACAGTTTGTTCTGCCCCCTCGGTCTTATATAGGTCTCAGGGTGTTCTTTGCTCCCTAAAACAAATGTAGACCACATTTGTTTAATGTCAAGTTGTCAACAAGTACAAGGGTTCCTCAATAGCAAAATAAATTGAATAATCCTCAGGATCGCCGTGTAATCAGTCTAAACATTTCACAGGACTTTGAAAAAAAATTTGAAAATCAACGAGGCCTCACAACAATCCAAATTTTTTCACCATTAACCATTTATGTACATAGTATTAATTCTAAATTGTTTATAAAATTTCCACAGTTAAAGTAAGATGTATGCCAGCCTCTGAACCTCTTATATTTAACAGACTGTGATCAGATTTGAGCAGGAGAGCTACAGTGGAAGCTGGGAGCTCCTTCATGAGTTAACATCATTAATGTCTCTGTTTTTTCAGACATTTTTAGGTAGGTTTTAAGGTCCCTGTCATGAGCTATTTGAGCAGTTGAAATACAAGAAAAATACTTACATTTGATAGTGTAATCTTCGCTCCGGTTCGCTTGGCCTGCAAATCCATTCTCTCAATTGGGACACAACCTGTGTGCAGGTTTTTCCCCCTACAATTGAACAGGCCTGGTGGGTGTGTGTATTTCTGTGCATCTATTAATTGAGGGTAGGCTCAGAACTACTCACTACTATCACTCCTGTTTCCTAATCAATACTCCTTTGTTTTTTGATTCTTTGCCCGTTTTCTGTAGACGAATTCGATGCCTACATCATTGTCTCTTTTGTGAATGCTACTTTGGTTCTCTCGATTGGAGAGACTGTGGAGGAAGTTACAGATTCTGGATTCTTGGGAACAACGCCCACTCTCTCCTGCTCGCTGCTTGGCGAAGACGCCCTTGTGCAGGTAGGGATTGGGCTTGAGGTTTAACTTTATTCTCATCTTCATTTGTATGCATCTTGATACTGCATATCTACCTCAAAATTACTCAAAAACATTTATATACAAGCAGTCTTGGCATTAATTTCATTGTTGCACTGCATATTACTTCTCAATCCCAGGTAATCTCTGAGAGAGTTAGAGTAACAGTACTTGTTAGAATGTGATGACATTTCCATAACTCAAGTATGCAGGAAAATGCTGTATACATAATTTAACCAAACTACTATTTAGAGATTTTCTGTATTCTGCTCCCTCTCCTTCTGTCTCTTCATGTAGGTGTACCCAGATGGTATCCGTCACATCCGAGCAGACAAACGTGTGAATGAGTGGAAGACTCCTGGCAAAAAAACCATTGTCCGTTGTGCTGTGAACCAGCGACAAGTTGTTATCGCACTCACTGGAGGGGAGCTGGTCTATTTTGAGATGGACCCGGTAGGAATTTATATCTTTTTACATTCCTAAACAGCCAAAAAACAACACTTAACAAAAATATAAATGCAACACTTCTGAATTAGACTATTTTAATATACTTCTGAGACCGTTGAAATCATAGATATTTTGCCATTGATGTATTTAAAGAATTTTTTGAACTTCGTTTCGTTTTTTACTGCTTATCCGGGTCACGGGGGCAACAGTCTGAGAAGGGAGATTCAGACGTTCATCTCCCTGGCCACTTCCACCAACTCCCCCGGGGGGACACCAAGACGTTTGCAAGCAAGCTGAGAGATATAATCTCTCCAGCATGTCCCTGGTCTGCCCCGGGGTCTCCTCCAGGATGGGCATGCCCGAAACACCTCCCCCCGGGAGATGTCCAGGAGGCATCCTAACCAGATGCAGAAACCACCTCAACTGGCTCCTCTCAACGTGGAGGAGCAGCAGCTCTACTCTGAGCTTCTAACCCTATATTGGCTGAGCCCAGCCAAGCTGCGAAGGAAACTCATTTCGGCCGCTTATATTCGCGATCTCATTGCCCAGCGTTGAGAATTAGGACATAGATTGACTGGTAAATTGAAAGCTTTGCTCTCTGGCTCAGCATTCTCTTCACCACAACAGACAGCTTTAGCTCCGCATCACTGCAGACGCTGCCCCAATCCGTCGGTCCATCGCCCGCTCCATTTTCCCCTCACTCGTGAGCAAGACCCTGAGATACTTGAACTCCTCCACTTGGGGAAGCAACTCTTCCCCGACCCGGAATGTGCAATCCACCCTTTTCTGGCTGAGAACAATGGTCTCAGATTTAGAGCTGCTGTTTGTCATCCCTGCCACTTCACTGTCTGTCCCAGTGCGAGCTGGAGGTCACTGTTTGATGAGGCCAATAGGACCACCTCATCTGCAAATAGCAGAGACGGAATCCGGAGGCCACCGAACTTGACTCCATCCGCCGCTTGGCTGAACCTAGAAATTCTGTCCATAATAATTATAAACAGAACCGGTGACACGGGGCAGCCCTGGTGGAGACCAACCCTAACTGGTATCAGTTCTAACTTACTGCCGGCAATGTGAACCAAGCTGTGGCTCCAACAATACATAGATCAAATGTCCTGTGACAAAAGGCCATCTACCCCATACTCCCGGAGCACCCCCCACAGGACACCTTGAGGGACACGGTCATAAGCCTCTCCAGATCCACAAAACACATGTAGACAGGTTGGGCATACTCCCATGCCCCCTCCAGTACCCTCGTGAGGACATACAGCTGGTCCAGCGTTCCACGGCCAGGACGAAAAACACATTGCTCATCTTGAATCCAAGGTTCGACGAACAGCCGGACTCTTCTCTCCAGCACCCAGCAGTAGAACTTCCAAGGGAGGCTGCAGAGTGTGATCCTCTGGTAGTTGGAACACACCCTCTGGTCCTTCTTCTTAAAAAGGAGAACCACCACCCCTGTCTGCCACTCCAGAGGCACTGTCCCCAATGTCCACGCAATGTTGCAGAGGTGTTTCAACCAGGACAGCCCTACAACATCCAGAGCTTTGAGGGGCTTGGGGCGAATTTCATCCACCCCAAGAGCGCTACCGCTGCGAAGTTGTTTGACAACCTCAGCAACCTCGACCCCAGTGATGAGAGAGCATACCCCAGAGTCCCCTGGCTCTGCTTCCTCTCAGGAATGCATGTTGTTGGGATTGAGGAGATCATCAAAGTATTGCATCCTCCGCTGAACTATTCACTCAGTTGAGGTCAGCGACTCCCCTCCCGCACTGAAGACCGTGTGGACGGGGTTCCGTATTTCTTCAGCGCTGACTGGAAGTCTTGTTCCATGGCCCCACCAAACTCGTCCCACACCGGGTTTTTGCCTCTGTGACTGCCCGATCCGCAGATCGCTTGGCCTGCCGTTAGATGTCTGCTGTCCCCCAAGCCAGCCATCCCCTGTAGGTCGCCTTCTTCAGCTTGACACCTTTCACCTCCGGTGTCTACCAGCAGGTTCTGGAGTTACTGACACAACTAGCAACAGCAACCTTGCTACCACAGCTTTGAGCAGCCGCCTCTGCAATGGCAGTGTGGAACATGGCCCAATCAGATTCCATGTTCCCCACTACCTCCAGGATGTGGTTGAAGCTCTGCTGGAGGTGGGAGTTGAAGACCATTTTCATAGGATCCTCAACCAGACGTTCTTAGCAGACCCTCACTTTATGTTTGGGCCAACTTGGTTTGTCCGGCATCTGCCTCCACCACCTGATCCAACTCACCACATGGTGGTGATCCGTTGACAACTCTGCTCCTCTCTTTACCCGAGTGTCCAGCACATATGGCTGCAGATCAGATGATAGGACTACAAAGTCGATCATTGACTGTCGACCTAGGGTGTCCTGGTGCCAAGTGTACTTATGGACACCCTTATGGCTGAACATGGTGTTAATAATGGACAAACTGCAGCTAGCACAGAAATCCAGTAACTGAACACTACTTGGGTTCAGGTCAACCTCCAAATCACACCCCTCCAAGTCTTGCTTTCATTGCCCACATGAGCATTGATGTCTTCCAGTGGGACAATGGAGTCTCAGTAGAGGCATTAGTTGCACGATCCTTTTTTAAATCAATGTAAAATAGAAACAAATGGAGCTAAAGCAGCAGAAAGCTAAAGATTTGGTCTCAGTTTGCAATAACGTCAATATGTTGTATTAAGTGCCATGGAATTCATGGTACCAATGAATCCATTGGTATTCCTATTCCTGTTTGATCGATTTATTCGGAAGTTTAGCATTTGATTTTTTACATTGCTCCTTGACAGCTATTAGGAAAATGTTAATGACAAACTTTAGTGAGGAAAATGAAACAAATTCTGCATCAAATATTTTGAGCTTCACCTAAATTTTTTGAGAAAAAACACAATTAACTGTGACTAAAC
>KV751352.1:5635542-5646252 GCA_001698575.1 Mola mola
CAGTGCAATAATGTTGTTCCTCATTTTCTTCCTCACTGTAGTCTGGCCAGCTGAATGAATACACTGAGCGGAAGGAGATGTCTGCAGATGTGGTTTGTATGAGCCTGGCCAATGTTCCTCCTGGTGAGCAACGCTCACGATTTCTGGCAGTGGGATTGGTTGACAACACTGTCCGAATCATCTCCCTGGACCCATCGGTATGTACAAAAACAAAATTTGAAAGTGAGAGAGCTCTGAGTTAAGAAATTATTCACATTCACAATTTAATCAACATATTTTGAATAAACCAATGTCATACACTAGTAGTACTCTAAATAGTAGTAGCAGCAATCTCTTCCAGCAACAATTCCCACCCCATCCTTGTAAAATGAACACTTCACTGGCGTTGTATTGCATGGTGGTTGTTCTTTTTAAAGCTATTTAACATCGCAATTTAATTACAACACTGACTCATTTACATGCTCTGTGGCAGACAACAGCGCATGGATATGGCAAGTGGAGCCATGAGACAAATACCGTAAACCAGGATTATTATGATTGGAATACTGTCTTATAAACAAAATAACAATAACAACATTCAGTCCCTTGAACAATGGAGAGGACAATGGAAACATATATTCTCTTTATTTTGGCTTACCCATAAACAGTTTTTGTTTCTTTGTGGACTCAGACTTTATTAATAACTCTGTCACATTCCTGGATTTATTGATTATGTAAAGCAGTGATTATCAGTCAGTCATTTTGCACACATACGATTATTGCAGAGGCAGCAGAAGATAGGGAGGCATTAGATACTTTGCATTGTTTATATGTCATGTCCATGTAGGGAATCTGTACTTGTGCATGAGCAATTGTACTGTGCCAAAGCACGCATAAACAAGCTGGACTTGGGCATAGTACAATTGACCTAGTGAGAGTGTGACTCTAACATTAGCTGCTATGCTAAAGCAATCAAACACACTGCACTGCTTAATATATATAAATATTTGCATTTATAAGTGTGTCATGGGTTTGTTGGTGTTACCCTCTTTAAGGGGTGTGCGATATGATGATAAAAGATAGTGAATCATTTTATTTTGCCCATGATCTACCTGTGCAGAGAGATCCTAAAATGTGCACTTTAGGTTGATTCTATCTATTGCAGTTCTATACTCATACATGGACGAGTCCAAAGAATATCTCACAGCGTTGTCACACTATTAGGTAGTCTATTTCATGCCTTCTCAGGAGACACACACATTGTATAATCATAGTGAGCTGTTGGTAGTGCCTTGGATTTCGTATTTCCCTCCGCATTTGATTTTTCATTGAAGCAGGAAATCAAGTATGAAAACGAAAAAGAGTTAGTCCTTAAAAAGAACGCTTCCTTGGTAATATGGAACTAGTTTGGATTTTCCCAAATTAACAAGGCACAATCAACAGTTATTTGCTAGGGATAGGTATGAGTACCCTTTCATGACGTTATTATTCCAGAAACATTTTACAGTGTTTTACTATTTGTATACCTGCGCACTGTTATTTTGGGCTATAACAGTTGAACTTTGTTGGCGTTACATGGACCCTGGCAGCAATGAGCATGAAAAGTGAGGCCTGAAACTTTGATCAAAACAAAAAATGTAGCTTAAGTATTAGAAGTATTAGTTTGATGTGTAACCACATGTACTGGTGTCTTAAATAAATCATGATTACACTCTGACAAGAATTGCATTTTGCTGCACCGTTGTTAAAGTTAGAAATGTGAGCCCACACTATTGAACGCTTTGCCCTGTGTGCCCTCTACTAAAGTTAGGTTGAGGAAAGCAGCTTTCAGCAGGGCACAACAGTATGATGTTACACTTCAGTGCCTGATGCTTCGTTAGCTTTGTCACTCTTAAGGGATAACTAGCAGCTATGTTAGATTGAATTAACACTGAATTTATGTTGTAGTTGTGCTTTCGTCATCGTTGTTTATTTATCTTGCTAGCTAGTTGGTAAATAAATCTAAAATACAGTTTTGCTCAGCGTTTTTTCAAGTCATTCATAGATAATATATTCAACTCAGGGTAACGTAATATTTGGTATGACTTGATTCATCAATGATGTTTTATCCAGCCTTCTGAATTTTGACCTGGTCTTAACCTTTTGACTCTTATTGTATTCAGGACTGCCTACAACCTTTGAGCATGCAGGCCCTTCCAGCACAGCCAGAGTCTCTGTGTATTGTTGAGATGGGGGGGGTTGAGAAACAAGACGAACTTGGAGAAAAGGGAACCATTGGCTTCCTTTACCTGAACATCGGGCTTCAGGTATTCTTTCTTTGCTAAACCAGTTCAAAAAACACTGCTTTCAAACTGTCTAAACCATAGATAAGTCACATGTTTAGAATATGTTAGCTGTGGATCTTGTTTAGTGGCAGATTCAATAATACAACCGAAATATCATGTTTTGATTTTTAAAAAGTAGAATACATTGTTTCTTCATTGTTACATTTTAATTTTATTATTAACAACTAACCCGCAGTACACATTAAATAATAGAATATTTTAATAATATTTGTGCAGTCTTGAGAGCATTATAGAAAATATGATTGAGATCTAATTTTTGTTTTTATAGATTATGATATCTTGTAATCTCTGTATTTTTCCTCTTTAGAACGGAGTGCTGCTCCGGACTGTGCTGGACCCAGTGACAGGTGACCTGTCAGATACCAGAACACGCTATCTTGGCTCCCGTCCAGTCAAACTCTTCAGAGTCAGGATGCAGGGACAGGAAGCTGTATGTCACTCAAACATATACATGTAATCAATACTCATGGGAAATGTAATAATAATGCCAATACACACAAAGTTAATAACAAAATAATACATTTGTATTGATTCATTGTTTGTTATTTTGATTTACAGTTCACTGAAAAATTTAAATTCATCTAGTCATGCACATAATGATGGATAACCAGGTGAAGCTTCTCAGCAAAATGTAATTTTAGGATTGTCCTAAACAACAGAAGGAATTAGGGACTTAAAATGTCCCTTTACAGCCTGTCTGAATTAATGCCTTAGAACCAAGACTCCTCATTTACATAATATTTTAAAAACTCACCTAGCTTTCCACCTGCATGCTCTTAAGTATATAATGACTTAAACACCATCTCTGATGAAAATCATGTTTTTAACCTTTTTAAGTATTCATATGGTGTATTTTTTTTGTATGTAATTTGAAAGATAATGACCAAAATAATTAGTCAATGTGGCTGAAGATTTCTGCTTTGATTTCTCTAATCTACCAATGAGAGTCTCCAAAAAATAGATTTTGACAGCCTGGGTCTTCTACGTAGAAAACTTAAGGAACCAATCCTGACTACTTGTGAGAAAGCAGCTTAATGTTACAGAAATAAAACAAAATTCTACTGCATCAAATTGTTGGTGACCTACAACACACAAGCTGCTCTTCCTCTTCTGTCCGAGAATCCTTGTCTGTTTCAAACATGAATTAGTATGTTAGAAGTTGCCACTATACAGTGTATAGCAGACTAGTTCAGAAGTTGGAAGATGACAGAGTAGATAAGCTCTGGCCAGCTCCTGCTGCTGGCAATTATAGAAATTGAAATATTTAATTTTACCAAACAGAAACTACTTTTCAAGTGTTTAATCAATGCCCGGAGCAGGTATTTATTTTAAATTTCCACGTGAACTGTTCATTCTAGCTCTAAGGAGTTTGTAACTTTGTTGAGACCAAATTATGAAATAAATCCTAAATTATTTGCTTCTCTTTAATACTGACAGGTGCTGGCAATGTCCAGCCGCTCCTGGCTCAGTTATTCGTACCAGTCTCGCTTCCACCTGACCCCTCTGTCATACGAAACTCTGGAGTATGCCTCTGGCTTTGCATCCGAACAATGTCCTGAAGGCATTGTGGCCATTTCCACCAACACACTGAGGTATGAATATCCTTTAGGTCATGAAATGTCTGCTATTTTGAATGACACTGTTTTGTGTCTGCTGTCTCTTAAAGAAAATTTACACTGAAAAACATCTGCCAGAAACAAACTTAATTTTTTTTTTTTTTTTCCAGAATTGCAAATCAAAGATAAATGTGGTGAATTCAAAAAAATTATTTTTAAAGCAGTTTTTCATTGTAGTGCATCTCAAAAATATCATTGTGCCACCATATGCAGACACTACAGGAATTTCGAATGGCCACATTGGGCTGGGCCATAGATGGGGTTTTGGTTGCTAATAGTGGATATAGAAAGAAGCAGTGTAATACTGGGTCTTGCTTTCTGTCACTGTAGGAAGACATAAATGCCTGTGAGTAACTCATAAGTTAAGTATTTGTCAGACAGACAGAGCAGCTCAGCAGAGAAGCATAAATCCATCTTTAGAGCTCTGGTATACCACTCATCTTAACAATGATTTGAAACCATTTCCTCTCCTTCTCTTTTGTCTTCCACTACCTATCTGGCAGAATCTTGGCTTTGGAGAAATTGGGAGCCGTTTTCAACCAGGTGGCTTTTCCTCTGCAGTATACTCCAAGAAAGTTTGTCATCCATCCGGAGACTAACAACCTCATTTTGATTGAGACTGATCACAACGCCTACACTGAGGCAACCAAAGCTCAGAGAAAGCAACAGATGGCTGAGGTATGAGGTGCAATGTTGATGGTCTGATGACACAGCGGCAAAGCTGCAAGACTGTCTGTTGGTTTTATTTCTTATTTTCCCAGGTAAAAATTTAATGTAGAAAGACCACTGCTGTAGGCTTTTTCTGTCTGTCTAGGATTCATTTGACCTTGTACTCTAAAACACACATTTAGCAGAGCCAAACTACACAACAGCATAATGTAAAAACGATATGGTCTGTCATGCTGTAATTGCATGAGTTTTGATTCATGTTGCCTAGCAGTCCATTTAGAATGCGACACTGACTGGGATGAGCACCAAGAATCCCTTCTATGACATCTCACAAATTTAAAGCCTGGCCCTGCTTTTTGCTCCTGTCATGGAGATTAATTGTGTTCAGACTTGAGACTGTTACTATGTAATAGCTGATTTGGTTTTCAGACACATGGAAGAGACACTCATGCATGTGCTTTGTTTATAATGTTTGACATTTTTTACAAGAATTTGAAAATAGTTCAAAATGTTTCATTAATTCTTTTTGATTCTGGCCCTCGTTTCAGTGTCTTGGCCTATGCGATAGCCTAATTAAGACCTGTAGCTGTTTCAGCTAATTTAGCCAAGATTTCTAATGAAAATGTCAATGAGTTACCCTCAATAAAGATTACGTATATGGGTTGATAGACGTTAATTCTTTTTCGATGGAAATAGGTTTCAGTGAAATTAGCCTTGCATTGCATTTTGTAAAATATGCCTAAAAATCACCTACTATTCTTAAACTCATATACACCACCATACCTAAGGCTTTATTTTCTATGATATACAAACTTAAACATGGTAAGAGTATCTCCAGATCCTTTACAGTTAACATGTACTATAAAGCAACTTGATCTCTCTTTTTTCCCCTCAACAAGAAGTGACCTTTGTCCTGTCTGCCTGGATCTTGGTTGACAGTGCTTTCCCCATAGCTGCCCTGGCCTCTGAAACACTATATTTATCCATGCAAACCTCCCATTTCCACAGCTATGTTTCCTGTCTGGTTGATGTTGTAGATTGTGTATCTATACTTATAACCTCTGTTAATTTTCTCTTGATCACAGAGAAAAACAGCAAATCCCACATTTCTGAAACTGCAACCAGCAAATATTGATTATACTGTTATCAAGATAGCTGCTGATTTTTTTTTTTCAAATAACTTAATATGTACGGTATATTTACTACAGGAGGAGCTTGTCCACCAATCAGATGAGATAAAAACATATCTGCATCCATGTTTTTCTAAATGAAATATTATGAATGAATGAATGTGGTGAAATCACAAAGTCAGCATAATATTTTATTTAAAAGATTAAATATAATTTGACGTCCCGTCTTCAAGGCGATGTTAAACCACAGTCTGTATTTGTCACAGTGGATTTAGACACCTAATAGTGGGATAGGAAGCAATCGCTCACATTGGTCAGAATGGCTCCCTTCAGCTGACCTGCTTTGTTGCTGCTGCCTCTGTAGGAAATGGTGGAGGCTGCTGGTGAGGATGAAAGAGAACTGGCTGCTGAGATGGCTGCTGCCTTTCTCAATGAAAATCTCCCAGAAGCTATTTTTGGTGCACCTAAAGCCGGAGCAGGGCAGTGGGCCTCACTGGTGCGTCTCATCAGTCCCATACAGGGTTCGACACTGGACCAGGTGCAGTTGGAACAAAATGAAGCTGCGTTCAGGTGAGCTGGAAAGTGAAAAAATAACTCCATTAGAAAATGAGAAAGTAGATCCCACTGATGGCTCGAAAAAAGGAAAGTGTCTGTGAATCAAACAAAAAAACTGTCTGTACAACCTTCCCTCCAGCACTGGTTTTAGTCAGGCCCACTGGCGGGGAACAGTCTTTCGCACAATATATCAATACAGGATTAAATGACACCAACTGCCTATAGAAATGAACAGGCTAGCACATATGTTCTCACGTTCACAATTTATTTGTTGAAATAGCTTAAAGTGTCACTTTTTTGACTGCAACCAGCCATTAATTCAGTTTCATATAAGCTCTGTCACAACCAGCTTTGTAGTAGTAAGTAGAAGTGATTCAGCTACTTTCTGTTTGTTAGCAAAGTACACCAAAGACAGTGATCACACAGCTATTACTAGATAATGTTGTAATTTAAACAAATTCTTTTCGTAAAAGCATTTGAGATTAAATATGGAAGCCCTTTTTAACATAACACTGGTAGAAATAACTTTTAAGAGCAAAATATTAGTTTATTATTAGTGTATTAGGATTAGGTTTAACATGGTTTAGCTTCTTAGTTCAACTTACATGTATAGGCATTTTTTTCTATCTGTCTGCTAGCAGACAGATAGGACAGGATTACAAAGAGCAGAATGACCGAGTAGCTGTAGCTTTTTCATGTTTTTCTTGTCAATCTTGTCAAGAACATTGGTTTTGTTTAGATTTGGAATTTTCTGCAGCAAGAAAAATTAATAATGTCTAAAATACCAATATGTTGTAAATTCCTGCATAATTCTAAAATGGGGAGTTCTTGGATTGGCATAATAAAGCTGTAAATCAGGATTTAGCCTTTTGTTTAATGTTTGTAGCTTCTTATTTAAACATGGCTATAGGATAACTTTAAGTGTAAGGATATAATTTGTAAACAGGAAGCAGGGGATTTATAGAGTTAATGGTGCAAGGAAAGGTGGAACATAGTCTTTTTAAAAAACTGACATTTTCTTTTATCTGAAGATTGATATTGCATATTTTTAAGCGTCTATTTTTTAAGAAAAGGTCATGCAGAAATCTGAATTCTATCAGTTCTATACAAGGTATGTTTTCTCATCTAATGTTAATTTTCCAACTGGTTTAAATTAAAGAATCACAAATCCTTTCTTATTTTTCAGTGTTGCAGTGTGTCGTTTCCCCAACACAGGAGATGATTGGTATGTCCTGGTGGGTGTTGCCAGAGACATGATACTCAACCCAAGATCAGTTGGTGGAGGCTTTATTTACACCTATCGACTCATCACTGGAGGGGAGAAGCTGGAGTTTGTGCATAAGGTGGGTTTTTCCACTTAAAAATCAAGTCCGGAGTATGTAAATCTACAGCTGGGTGAATCTTAGTGCTCCCTGTGTCATCATTAAAGTCCCATTCTGCTTGGGAAAACTGCTCTGTTATTGAAATATGTGTTATGGGGGCCCACTTTGAGTTGGATACTAAGATTAGGGTATACCTTGAGAATAAGGGGGTCTTCAAAATGCACAAGCCAGGACAGCCTCCGTTGACACCAAAGACAATTACACTATGCCTAGGCCCCAGTCACCGGTAGGTGACTAGCAGGGTGGAGGACATCGGGGTGAACCACCCAACATGACATTTACCTGATGTGAATTAACAAGGTGAGTGAGTCGTCAGTGTTTTATTGCAACTTTTCTTCTTATTTTCTTGTTAGAGGATTGTCGTAGCCACTTAAACCATGTCAAACTTTTAGATGAGTTTGTCTGGTATGCTGGTTTGCCTCAAATGTCAACTGCAGATGTAATACATGCAGTGCACTTTTTAGTTTAACTTGTAGTAGTCCGAAACTTTTGACACTTTGTCATTTTCTCTGGCATGTCTTCTCTTGTTGACCCCCCCCCATGTGCTTTTGTCTTTCTCCATGATTTTGCAATCCATGCTTCACATCCACGTTACAGTAGCATTGTGTATCAACAACAGAAGTACCTCTCCTATGTGTATTCTGGAGGTACAGCGGAAGTAATCACACTCTGCCACAGAGACTATCTGTTTGAGACACAATGTGCTTTATAATTGTACTGGATTAGATAATTTGCCTTGAGTAATCAAATTCTTCAAGGAATCATTTCAGGCCTAGTCAGGTACCAAAGATCCCTCCTGTCTTCTCTTTACCGTCACCTTTAATAGCAGCTTGACGACGAGTTCAAACTGTTAAGTTACACATTGGATCCCTCTTTTACTTTTTAATGACTACAGTATATGCTCTTTCTTTTTAGATAGTCTATCTAAATTGCAACCTTAAAGTGTACAAAAAAATCCGGTTAACGCAATCTCATAATCCCTGGATTAATATTTCTTTCAATTGTGCGTTTTGCTTGACAGACCCCGGTAGAAGACGTACCTTTGGCCATCGCTCCGTTCCAAGGACGAGTCCTGGTAGGGGTTGGGAAGCTCCTGAGAATCTATGACATGGGCAAAAAGAAGCTGCTTCGGAAGTGTGAAAATAAGGTATGGCCCCAATGTACCTACATATATCCATCTACTGTTGTTTTCTTCAGTTCCTTCTCTTTCTCTCACCACATACACATATACAGTATATATGTGAATTAACTATTCCCCATTTGCCATCTGTGGGATTGGGTCCTCTACCAGACGCCTGAGGGTCCTGCGCAGTATCTTCGCTGTTCCTAAAATTGCGCTTTTCTGGACAGAGATCTTAGATGGATTTGTTGGAGCCACTATCCCAGTTTGGGGGTTACAGCCCTGAGTGCTGCTGTCACTGCGGGTATCACTGATGCCTTTACCCCCCACATCCTTTCCAGCTCCTTTTTCAGCCCTTGGTATTTCTCAAGTTTCTCATGTTTCTACTTCCTGATGTTGCTATCATTTGTGATTGCGAAATATGCCACTACTGGTTTATTGAAAAATCCCTAAAAAATGCATCTTCTAACTGAGGAACAAGGTAGGACACCCTACCCCCTAATAGCTAGTGTTTTACCCCCTGCGGCTAAAATAACTTAACAATGAGATGCTTCTTCTAGCCATCTACCAGTCTTTGACCTTGGTCTGAGGAAAGTTTGCCCCACTCCTCAACACAGAATTCTTTCAGCTGTAAGATGTTTTAGGGTTTTCTTGCATATACAGCCTGTTTCAAGTCATCCCACAGCAGCTCATTGGGATTAAGATCTGGGCTTTGACTCGGCCATTCCAGGACTCTCCATTTCTTTTTTTTCACCCAGTCCTTGGTGGATTTACATTTTGGGTCAATGTCACGTCGTAGGGTTCAGTTCCGCTTCTGCTTTAGTTGTTTTTACGGATGCTCTCACATGTTCTTCAAGCACCCTCTGATACACGGTAGAATTCATCATGGATTCTATGATGGTGAGCTGGCCAGTACCTGCTGGAGTAAAGAATCGCCAAACCATGACACTTCCACCTCCATGCTTCACAGTTGGTACGAAGTTCTTTTCCTGGAATGCTGTATTTGGTTTATGTCAAACATGTCCTCTGTTCTGGTGTCCAAATAGTTAAAATTTTAGATTCATTTGTCCAAAGAAGATTATTCCAGAAGTCCTGGTCTTTGTCTACGTTCTCTCTGGCAAAATTCAGTCTGGCCTTAATGTTTTTTCTTAGAGGGCAAAGGTTTCCTCCTTGCACACCTCCCATACCTCCCATAAAAGTTAAACTTGTGTAGTCTCTTTATGATTATAGATACATGCACTTCCACAGCAACAGTAGCAAGAGCCTGCCGTAGGTCCTCTGATGACATTTTAGGGTTTTTGGTGACTATTTAGCATTTTGCGGAATGACTGATTTCAAATTCTTTTGAGATCTTTTTATATCCCTTACCAGACTCATAAGATACTACAATCTTCTTTCTGAAGGGTGGAGACAGCTGTTTCGATCTCACCATGGTGTTCACTCTCTTCAACAGTCAGGAATTGACTGTTGAATTAGAAGATTGCCCTAAGATTAAAATAGGGGAAGCCTCTTTCAAAATGCTGTGTAACTCATGTTTACCTGATGTGTTTGTGTATATTTATATATATGTGTGTGTGTGTGTGTATATATGTTTTATCTGAAGGCCTTTTCACACAGACTCTGCTATACCTCTCTTTACATTTTGGTCTTTTTTTTTTTTTTTTTTTTTGATCTACACAGAACTACACAACAACATCAAAATGTTGTCACACAGTTCCGCAATACAAAGAGAGATGATGAGCAACAAGTCATATTAACATGCGCACAGTTATAGAAAAATAGGAACAGAGAAATAAATAATTTGATCAATTTTCATTGGCTATTAGCTTACAGTTTAGCCACGTAAGTAGGTGACCAACAAACTTTACACCATAAAATTCTAATTCTAAGTCACAAAAATAATTACTTTGAAAA
>KV751352.1:5646293-5675580 GCA_001698575.1 Mola mola
ACGTAGTTTTTTGGGGTTTTTTTTCCTGACAAGGGGGAGCGGTATTAGCACTTGAGGCTTGATGATGGCAGATGATCTTGTTTATGGAAACTCGTGAATTGACTTTGCTTGATTTCTGTTTATACAGACACTTGATTTGGTTGATCTGTTATTACTTCCACTGCCATCTCAGAGGCGCAACAACTTTGACCCCTCCTTCGATGATGTTTATATAGAAAAGCTCCGCACAAGAAAAGTACAACAGGCCTGTCTTCAATGTGTATTTTGTACATGTATTAAAAGGGCTTGAGGAACCTCTTGCGTTCTCTCGGTTTCCATTAAAATGTACAGCAAATTTTAACTTAATTTTAACTTAATCAAACACTGAAAAATCAAAATGTGCATTCAATTTTATTATTTTTTTTTTTTTACTTAACAATTTCTCCACACAGCTACAGTTTCAGGGTACAGTCAAGACATATAATCACAAAAGAAATATTAATCTCCATTATTTACTGTCGCCATTGGTGTCCTCTTCTTGCATTTTACAATTAGTCCATTCTTGCCATTTTTCATTGAACTGCGTCTGTCGTAGTCTCAGGCGGTGTGTACGGTTTTCCATTACATATACAGTACCTCCTCCACAGTGCACAGCCACTGCTCCTCAATCCGAGGTTCTGTTTTGTACCATAATCTTGGAATTGCTTTTTTACTTGCAGATAACAATTTTTTGACGAGATATTCATTATGTTTTTGTATAGTGTCTTGTGTCAGATTTCCTAAGTAAAGTATCTTACATGTTCTGGGTATTTCATATCCTATTTTTTATTTTTTTTTAACTCATCCAAATTTTAGCCTAATATCCTTTCATCTTTTGACATGTCCAAAATATGTGTGTGTGGTCTGCATCTGTATGCCCACATAATCTCAAGCAGGGTTGTTGGGTAGATAATAGTTTCCCCCTAATCTTAGGAGTTATAATAAATCTGAACACATTTTTCCGGCAGAATTCTCTTCAGATCCTGGAGCTAGTGGCCATGCCCTGCGTTTTACAAGTATTGTACCATTCCTCCTCTGTTATTTGTTTCTTCAACTCATTTCCCATTTTTGTATAATATAAAGAGAGGAGGTCTTTCTATTTAGCATTAAACCTTTATGTAAAACTGAGATTACTCTGCAAAACTTAAATAATTTGGTTAATTGAATCAGTTTTACTCTCCTTGAAGTAATCCCTTACTTGTAGGTACCAACATTCTTCGTATTCTTCCAATTCAAATATCTCCCTTAACTGTTCAAACCTATAGGTTTGACCTTTTTCAATCATTGTACATATTGCTGTAATTCCATTATTCCAACCGTTAAATCCTTTATCATTTACATCGTGTATAAACCTAGAGTCAAAAGCAAACCAGCTAAGGATCTTTATTTCTCTTTCTAGTTTGTATTTTTCTACCATGATATTCCATATTTCTACTATTGTTTTGGTTATCTGGTCCACTTGTGTTCGTACTTTGTCGTGTAGTCCTTTGTGTGCTAGTAAATTTTGCATCTTGATACCTTTTGCACCTATTTCAATAGTCTTCCATTTTAAAACATACTCATCATACTCAAAATAATCCTCGAGGTTTGGCAAACCACGACCTCATTTATCTTTGTGAAGCTGGAGATTAATTAATTGTCAAAATTTCTGTTTTTGTAATATTGACTTTGTAACCTGAATAATATGCATATTTCTCTAGTGCACTTATTACCTTTGGAAAACATGTGTTAAGCTTTTTCACATAAATTAATATATCATCAGCAAATAACCTAATCTTATGTTCCCCTCCTCCTTTCTCCACCCCTTTATATTTCTTCAACTTGCCTAATTAACTGAGCTAGTGGCTCTATATAAATCGCAAAGAGACTTGGTGAGAGGCAGCAACCCTGCCTTGTCCCCCTTTCCAGCTTGAATTGTTTATTCAAATTACCATTTATTTTAATCCTTGTCATTAGTTTCTGATATGTTTTAATACAGTTCAGATTCCTCATTAAATCCAAATCTTTCTAGGGCCTTGTATAAAAATGACCATTTCACACTGTCAAAAGCTTTTTCAGCATCTATGATTCCTAGGATTGCACCGTCCTCATTCCCCTGAACATTTTCTACAATATGTGAACTCTTCCTGATATTATCTTGTGTCTGTCCCTCCTTAATAAAGCCAGTCGGATCTTCATCCATTAACTCTTGCATTAATTTCTCTATTCTCTTAGCTATAATAAAAGTGTAACGTTTTTAATCAGTGTTTAAAACCGATATTGGTCTATAGTTATTGCAGTATTCTTTATCTTTACCTTCCTTTTGAATGATGGAGATGATTACCTTTCCACGAGGGAGGGATCTTATTTGTTTTAAGAGTAAAGTTAAATGATTTGGACAATATTGGGATTAACTCTTCTTTAAAAGTCTTATAGAAGGAGGCAGGCAATCCAGCACCTCCTGGTGATTTGCCCGATTTTGCATAACTAATTGCCCTCTATATTTCTTTCACTGTTATTTTAGAGGTGAGCTTTGTTGATAATTTCAAACTATCGTTGGTAAATCTAAATTATCCAAAAACTCCCTCATGTCATCTTTCCCTCTATTCCCTGTATTCCTCAAACACCTTTTCTATTTCTTTTCGTTAATATAACATTTTTTTGGATACAGGGTCTTATATGTATATTATTTAATGCTTGTTTTATATTTATATGCCTAGCTAAAATTTTTGTAGCTATAGGTCCTTCCTCGTAGTTGGCGCATTTGGTAAATGCTTTCCTTTGTACTTCTTCCAGCAGGATATCATCTATTTTTTTCCTAACTTCTTTACTCTAACTTAATGTTACATTATCTTTTGTTTCCTTATGTTGATGTTCCAAATCCTTTAATTTTTCAACTTCTCCTTCCTATAATAGTAAATAAAAACCTCAAGCCAAAGATTCTCAAAAAAAGGATAAAGCATTTAGATTAATCTTTTTCCTGATATGTACAATTTATGGTTATAAATAGATAGGTAAATAAATAAACTAGCTGTTCAGCTTTGTTGATTCACCCCTCCATTGAATGTAACATAAAAAGAGGAGACATTTAAGGTCACTGAGGGTTCCTTAGGCCCATCGGACCATTGGATCTTTATTTTGCCCATAGGCGTTTGGAAGCACATCTTATTTTTCAGGATTTTCTTAATCTCTGAGTAGGTTTTACGTTTCTTCATCACTTCAGTAGGATAGTCATGATCGAAAAATTGATCTGTATTTTCTTTTTCCAACCTTTTGTTAGTATGAATTCTTTAGTCTCATATTTCAAGAAGTTTACCATTATGGATCTCGGTGGTGCTCCTGATGGTGATTTCTTACTGACACTTCTATGTGCTCGTTGTATTTGAATCTCAGTCTCCTCCGGTATTTCTAACTCCCGAGATAAAAGACAATTCACCAGTGCCAGTACCGACTCATCATCTTGTTCCACCGCCACATTGTAGATTCGAATATTACATCATCTCCTCCTTTTTAAGTTCCTGTGTTTCTTTAGTAATAGTTGTAAGCCCCTCGATTAGCGAATGGTGTTGCATAGCTTTGTCATTTTCCTCGGTCACAGACTCGTTGTTGAATTGGTGTTCTTCTTGGTCTTTAGACATAATTATTTTCCTTATACTTCTCTGCTTACATACCCCACTCATTTCGTGTCAATTTAAAATTTGTGTTTACAGTCAATTCATACTTTTGCGGGGGGTTTAACACCAAATCACTCTGGAACTCTGTTCTACACTGCCATCCTTCTCCATGCCCTAGAAGGAGTCCGCACTCGTTTCAATCCACCAATGTTATGCAAATATTAGGAGTTAGTTCATCAAGATAGCCAGCAAGTGGCAAACGTTCCAGTCAGGTGTCATTTTACCTCAGAAAAAGAGCATTTTTCTCTGCGGCTGCTACCATTGCTTCTCTCCTGCAGTAGAGAATAGAAACTTGGGTGACAAGTCATGTGATCTCTACCAAAACTAAAGGCACTCAAGCAGATTTACATATTTCAGGTCCATCATTTAATTATAATGAGACATGCATTAATATGTTTACCACTGTAATGTAATGTTGAAGATAGTAAAGGTGTTTTTTAGTTACATATTTTATCTACTAAATAGCTTTTAAGTTTATCTTGGAAGCATTTTAATTGTAATTTATGTCACAACACCAATTCACCAAGTCAATATAATCGAATGCAATGGTTTGGAAACCCATTATAATTGTAGGTTTCAAGTGTAATTTAATACAGTATGATGACAAAATATTTAATGTAAAACCTGATAAATTTAGAAATACGTGCTCGTTCTGAATTTGATGCCTGCAACTCAAATCCACAAAAGGGACGGGACATGTGTTAACCATTGTTGTTGCAACTCTTAGTAAGCACGGTAAGTATCTGTTTTGAATTTTTGAATTCTGTTATTCTTACTTGATATTACTTCAGTTAAGGCGCACTCACACTCGGCCTAGTTGTTCAGTTCGTGCCTAAGCGCAATTCCCCCCTTTCCCACTCCCATCTGGCCTGCACTGACACTGCTCTAAGCGCAATCGTGCCTGGGCATGGATACTACTTGTACTCATTGTACATCTCTTTCAACCGTGCCAGGGCCAAAGAAGCAAACTGTAGTCAAACATTTTCGACTTTGTGAGTCAATCACACTTGGCCATGGTACGGATGGCACGGTGTGTGCCCTTACTCTACAGTCCCAGGGCACTGTGTATTTTGAGCTTCATAATGCAGGTCCAGATGACCAGTCCTTTACCGCACTCATATCCTACAAAGCCACACTGTTGTAAGGATACATGGCTTGATATCATCACATTGTAGTAGGCAGAGATGCACCTGAAAAAGATGTTGACTGGATGGAAATTCATTTGTTTCAAAGCAAATGTGTACCTTTCAACATCAATGGTAACATTACAAATGCCTACTTTTGAATGTCATGCTGTCATTTTTCCTTTTTAGCCAGAGGGAGTACAATGCTATGATTTACAAAAACAATTTGACATGTTGCATAGATTAATCTTAGAAAAGCAACCTTTTGGTTGTTTATGGCTGGTGCATCATATTACAAAGTCTTAACTTGCATTTGTAGATACAGGTTCAAACTCTATTTACTGATAATGGTTTTCCCAAATGTCCCTTCACACATGTGGTAATAACCATTAGTGATGGGCAAAAAATGTTTTCATAAAACAAATGTGATACTGTCTCTCGAGATTCTAGCAAATTCATTTTCTGTTTTTGAATATATATCACAGTTTTTCAACTTTTTGGGAGTTGGGGATGTACATTATGTGTTTGATTTATATTTTGAATTATTTAACTAATATTGCAATATATCTAGTAACTTTGCTTGAATATGTCCATTTTCTACACCTCTACCATTCTGTACTTTTTAACTCACTTTATTTTCATAATTAAATCACTTGTTATACAATTAAGAGTGAAGTACTTCAGTACATACTGTATATTTCCACCACTTTTGCACTAATGTAAATGCAGACAAATGAAAGGTGTTAAACACAGCTAGAGGAGTTATAGAGTGTGCATTAATGATTGTAAATGCAGTAATATAGTTAATAAATGCAGTTAAAACTTTAATGGAGTGGAAAAAATTCAAATCATGAGATTCCCAAGGCTCACATTGCTACATTCTGTGTTGACGCATGCAGTAGCGATGCATTTTAACAATGTTTGTTTTTCCAGAGGATATTTTACAGTTTTAATGAGAACTCATTACTTTCTTCTGTTCATCTGTAAATGAATCTGTTTTTGTAGAAACCAGTGTGAATAATGAACAGTAAGTGGAACAGCAGCGCTCTACAGCATCAGCAAAGGGTATTTTCTCTACAGTATACATCTTAAGTGGAGTTTATTGCTGTCGTCTGTAGCATGTTCCAAACCTGGTGACTGGCATCCATACCATTGGCCAGCGCGTGATTGTGTCTGATGTTCAGGAGAGCCTGTTCTGGGTTCGTTACCGGCGCAACGAGAACCAGCTCATCATCTTTGCTGATGACACGTATCCCCGCTGGGTGACCACAGCCTGTCTGCTGGACTACGACACCATGGCCTCTGCAGACAAATTTGGAAACATTAGCATCGTAAGTATGGTGACAGGGTTGCACTTATATGTTTTGTATATAACATTATAACAAAACACACTGTCATACACAAAAGGCAAAATTGGAATGTGAAGCACACTGGGACTGACTGTCAATTCCTCTTTCACATTTATCTGCCAGGTGCGTCTGCCCCCCAACACCAGTGATGACGTGGATGAAGACCCTACAGGGAACAAAGCATTATGGGACAGAGGGCTCCTCAATGGAGCATCACAAAAGGTAAAAAACATTTTTATCTACACTTTCTGACCTTTAAGCTTTCTTAGGTTTACCATCCTGGCCTGTTACATTTATGTTTTGTACCTGCAGTATTCATACCTCCCTGCCTGTGCTCACATATTCAGTAAAACGTCTGTGCTGCTAGTATTTTATGAAGTAATTTGAGCGACTATAACACTATACGTGAACACTATCAGCGTTACAGTCCACCTCAAGCTCTTTGTTTCTGCTGATATTCAGCTTCAGGAAATTGTCCTTGCACCATGTGTCCAAGCTCTCTCTGTCACTACATGAGTCTATACAGACATGAATGGAATAATAAATAGATAGAAATAGAAATAAGGAAATAGATGCAGTCTGCTCTACGGTGGGAATTTCACTTTTTTATGTTATATTAATACAACCTTTTTCACAGGTTGAGAATTTACTTGCAGTGGTGGGTGGCACTGCATATGACGAACGGGTTTAGTGATAAAGTAGTCAAAACAAAGATTTATCAATTACTCCATTAAAAAGAAGTATTATCTGCGGGAAACATTATAATAGAAATATGATATCTCTAGACAAAGTATTGTAGAGGTCTTCAACATTACAGCCAGTGTTCATATTTTCTGAGAGTATTAGAAATGAATATTGAAAAAGACAGGGTTTTTTTTTAACTTACCTGTTCCTCAGCATTTTTGTGTAAGACAAAGATTAACAGACATGTGGAGAGAGCAAAATTGAGTCAGATATCATTCAAAGCTTACAAGTTTGCTGCGGCCACAATGTGACGCCTGTGCACAGCTCTGACCTGATTTACTTATATGTCTCATTCCACTGTTCTGACCTATATCTAGCAACACGCAAGGACTGTACACACACACCGATGAACCCAATGACAACATCAACCACATGTTTAACACACAAAAAAAAATGCGCACACACACACTCACAGGCCAGAGAAGAACACATCACTCACCCCATATATAAATTCTGGTCAGAAACCTTTTATGTAGCAGGCTGGGAAAGTACCTCCAATTTAGACTTGTAACACATTGTTTCCCAGCTTTTCCAGCCTCAGTGTACTTTTGGGGTTGGAAATGTACTGTATCTTTTTTTAAAGTTGGGTTTGGATTTCTCCTCATTCCAAATTTCGAATGCGTATGTGTGTTCGTATCTGGCCCGATAAACTTAATTGTCTATATAAGACTCAACTAAATACTACGTTACATTAAATTAAATGCATTCCTTTTTGATTGGATTAATGTATCTCAAAAGATCAAGGACAGCGTGATAGCCAACTGTTGTGCAAAATTAAACAATTGACTGTCTTAACCCCAGATGTCCTTTAGTGTGAGTCATGTTCTCTCTTTTGCAAAATATCAGCATCAAACAAATCTCAGATTAACGCCTTGACGCCTGAATTCATTTACAATTATATTAAAAAAAATTATTTGTGTTTTTGCTTTAAAGCTGATGCTATCTCGGCTACAGCCTGAATGCAAGTGGTATGATGCGAATTCGCAACGATCGGCATCAAGTGGTTAAAAGAGTAGTCTTTGCCTGTTTGAATTTATTGCATTCCTGGAATCAGGAGTACATTTTTCATGTCAAAATTACATTCATTGCTCTTACTGTTGGTTTGTCCTTAGCTTACTTTTACTTTTTACCACAGTGAGTTTTATCATCTGACAAGTTTACAGAGCTTGAACTTACAACCAGCAGGTCCATTCATTTTAGGGTTGAATTCCTCATCGTCTCCCCTGTAGACACAACTTGTAGTCTTTGTGGCTAAGGAACTGTTGAGTCACACGCCAGCTTGGTGTGGGGGAGTTTTTTCCTTCCCCAAAGGCGTTATTGGGCAGTGCTGACTTTCTTGAGCTCCTCAACACTTACGGAACAAAAACATCTTGTGAGGCTTGTGTTCAAGCTGCTTAGTCTCAGGTGTCCTAATGTGACACATCATTATCATAATATAATCTTTGATAATAGGTGAAATACCAATTAGGTCGGCTTCTGTCAGGCGCCAAACCACTACAAATGTTTGTGGGTATTGTATAGTTATTAGTTGTGCAGTAGTTTTTCATTCTGTTATTATGTGTTGGATATCAATTTAGATTTACTTGGCTAAAATTTCAAACAGTAATCTATTAATTACTGTGTTCAGTTTCAAAATCCTTCATGTTTTTTCATCTCTTTAAATCTCTAACTTGTAAAAAAAAAAAATGAAAAGAAAATTATTTTCTAGCCTCTATTTCTTCTGTAATAGTGTGACAGGGGTAAGCGGGTGAATAATGGATTAAGATTGAAATTTGACCAGATTTGTTTCCAAGTATGAATCCGTTTCCGCCTAGAGAATATGGATAACGGTGCTCCTGGTAGATCTGTAGCCAATTGGACAGTGATATTGATGTGTCCAGCCAGAAGGTAGGGTCTCAATCACTGAGGCCCAGGGGTCAAGGAAGAAATTGGGGAGTGGTAATCCTCCCATCAGATTTCACCTACAGAGATATTTTTTGCTTAATCTGGGGGCTTTGTGACCCCATAAAAATGATACAATTAGATAGTCCAATTGCTTTAGGTTTTTTTGTTTTTTGGGATGTTTTGAAATAAAGTAGCTGTGGGAGAAAAAACATATTTACAGCATCAGTTCTTTCAGTTAAAAAGGTTGTGAGAGTATACCAGAACAATAAAATAGCCCATAGTCTTTCTATTCAAGGATAAAAAGTTACCTGTAAAAAGGAAATTTATTGCTTTGTCACTTCAAACCTCAAAAAAATAAATTTTTCGGGAAAGATTTTAAGTTGGAAATTAACCCAGTGTGACAAAATCATTCATGTGGATCGCATTAGGACACTTTTTGTCCAGTTAATTCAATAGTCCAAGAAAGTTCCAAATAAAAACATTTCATCTTACTATTGGATTAGTAATTTGCAGTTGGGTTATATACAGGATATCATATGCGCACAGTGAGATTTGATTAATTGTTCCTTTAGGTATACAGCAGGGGAAATAATTATTTTTACCCTGCTAAATTTTTAAGTGCTTGCCAACAACGGTTGCTAACTTATAACTAACTTATGCTTTGCTTGGGGATCGAATACATATTTCACTCAATAAAATGCACAACATTTTATAACTTTTATATTGTGTGTTTTTTATGCATTTACAACTGATAGTCTGTGTACTGCCAAAATTTGAGTCTGCTAATTTCTTTATAAGTAGGCAAACTTACAAATTTAGCATGGGATCAAATAATTATTTCCCCCACTGTATATCCATGTACCTGAGGGTCTAGTCTAATATTTTAGGGCTTCAATAGCAAGAGCAAAAGTTAAAGGGGGGTGCCTTGTCCCTCTACTCAAACTAATCGGAGAGGTTATCATCCGGTTTATAAGGATTTGAGCTTGTAGGATTATTACGAATGACTGTAATTAGCGACATGAATCTAGACCTGAGATTGAATCTACTGAGACCTTCAAATAAATGATTCTGCTCAATCTGATAAAATGCCTTCTCAGCTTCTCTAACAAGGGATTCAGCCTAATGCCCAGTATTTTGACAGCTTCCCTCAACATTAAGGAGCAGGATAAGGTGATAGGCACTTACTACTTGCAGATCCTTCTCTTTCTTTTTTTTTTTATATAAATTACTGTGACCACAGCCTCAGCTAAGGTGGGCGGTAAACCACCATTTGTTTGTGTTTACACATATAAATTAAATAAATAAGGAGCTTGTTTTTCACTAAATGTTTAGTTCTACAGAGATTCCATTGGGACCTTGTGTGTTATTACCTTTTAGAGAGGCAATGATGTTTCGAAGCTTTGCACTCATCAGCTTCCACATTGAACTAAACATCAGAACATTTCTTTTTGTAACAATTATCCACAAAGTGTGCAGCTTTTGTCACTGCAGTGTATCATACTTACCAAGATTAGTCTTCTACAGCCAGGGGGAGAATTTCCCTTCCAATTGCCAAGCTGGGTCAAAACCTGTCATCTGGCTGTGACTGGACTTCTGCTGCCAGGGGCAGGGCCTGCAATACTTGGGCTCTTTTATGTATTTGGACCTGGAGCAGGAGAGCGGGTATTGCCATCTTCACCACTCTGGGAGCATTTAAAAAACACAGATATTATTGTCTGCTTTCAGGCGGCTTACGTGACATATTTTCTGACGCGCGCTCTGTCTGCTAGTGGGAGTGTGCACATCAGGGCGAAACTCCGCCATGCGCAATACAGAGAGCAGAGGAGAATAGTAAACATGCGACCATGTCGAGACAGAATGACATGCCGTCTTGTAAATAAGATAAATAACATAAGGCTATTTAGTTTGTTTAATAAAAGGACAAGGTATAGACCTGTTCTATTGGAAAGGTATCCTTAAATGACTTCAATTGTGATCTGGCGCTATACAGAAAATAAAATTACATAAAATTAACTTGACCTTCAAGGGGCAGGGTGCCTAATATAATGTTAGGGGACACATACTATGGTTCACATTACAGTAACTCAAGCAGTTCATATGGATTGGAACCGAAGATTGAATGGCTGTGTTGCAGAGCACTGACGACAAATAAAGTTAACACCTGCAGAGAGCTGAGTACATGGCGCACTGTACATGTAACAGAGACAGAGACCTGAAAATTAAAACACACATTTGAAAAACGGCACTGGTGGAGAAATAAAAAGATCAAAAATATGGGAGCATTTTACATTGAATAAAATGAGGCATTGTTTGCTTCAAACTGTAAGCGGAAGCGTGTTTTGGCCTGGTATGGGAGTACTAAAGTTACATTTAATGATACAACATCTTGGTATCATTGACGAGGAGGAAGGGAACACAATAGCAGGGTAAGTCCCACAAAACTCACATGTCTTGTACTGAAGTGAGAGGTCAACACTATCTGAGTGGCAACATAGCTTCTAAAAAGAGAGCCAGCCTTAACCAGGAGCATGTGGACATGACGTTTTTAAATTGGAATGCAAAGTTTCTGAAGGAGCGTGACTGTGTGATTGTGCCATGCAAGGTCACTTTTACATACGTAGTTGCAGCATACATAAGTGTGCGTAAGGGTTTTGACTGAAAGAAAAATTACGTTTTTGTTATTTAACAGCTCAAGTATCTTTAAGCAACAAAGTACCTCACTACCCTGTATTTAAAAAAAAAAAAAAAAAAAAAAAAATTTTTTTTTGCACACATATAGCAGGCATGTTTTTGTTTTTGTAAAGCAAGCCTGTTAACATTAATGTGTTTTATTTTTATTATTTTTAATTTAACATAAATTTTACTGTTTTTTATATCCAGTCTAAAAAATTTGATTCTAATTAATGATTAGAATTTGTTAGTTGCAGCCCTATTGTACTGCTCCAGTGTATTGATGTCCTTTTGCTGGCAATTATATAATAATGTATTTGTTGTGACGAGATCTTGTGCCACAAGCCCCCAAGTCTTTACAACCTTTTTCAACTTGGTGATAAATACCTCACTAATGGAACCAAGAGCTGCTATTAATCGCAAGACTTTTGGAAAGGAAGGGTATACAAGAGACATCCTCTCTTCTCTCTCTGCTCTCCATGGAGCTGGAGCCATATAGCTCTTCTCTCTCTGCTCTCTTCGGAGCTGAGGCCACAGCTTCTCTCTGCTCTCCTTGGAGCTGGAGCTGGAGCCACAGAGCTCCTGCTAAGGACTCCACAAGCTCAAATTTAGCCAGCAGCAGCAACCAGGCGTGCAGGCTAATCGAAGGGAGTTACCAGAGGGTTCAGCACAAGTGCTAACTCTGCAAGGAGCAAAGGAGTGACCGGTTTCCTCCAGCACCAGGACTGAACAAGAACAGCATTTTCTATGAGAATTCCTCGCAAGAGCCTCAACGCAGGCTCTCCATCAAACAAGGATCACTTCACCAGGAGAACATCTCTCCCCTTTTAAGGACTGGTAAAGTTGACCTGGGCAAATCAACTCGGCGCAGCTAAACGCGTAATTGATGAAAATACTATTGAATAGTATTGTTGTGACTATTGTCAGGTTATTAATAAATAGATTATCCACAATTATAAATTAAGATTAGTTAGCTCAAACAGACTCAGGGTCTGGCATGCAACTAACCATCTTCCTTCTAACACACCCACACACAAGCACATACACGCACACGCCTGTATAGAAATGTAATGGTTTACATCCTAGATTAGACATTTTGTGTTTTTTTTTTTTTTCTTTATTGTTCATTCTTGAATAAATACTTTTGGATAAACATGTGTCATTAATGTTGCACAAGATTGAATTTTGCCAACCTCTACACTGTCAAGAACTACAAGTTGTTGATGAGGGAATGACCATGCATAATTTCAAATTCACGGTTTAATAGATTTCATGAGACTGATTAATTGACTATCTTTTCCCTTTAAGGGTGTTACCCTGAGGTAATCTAATGTAAATTCAATTTTAATCATACTAATAATCATTAGTTTACTATAATTATTATTTTTTTAATTTTGGTACCAAAATGCAACCACTTAGTCGTTGCCTTGTATTGTTAACATAAATGGTGGTCTGTGAAGAGCCATAGTGTCAGCATACCTGAGCCCCAACTGGTAGCTAAACCAAATGTTAAGTCGAGCCTTTGGGAGCCTTTGAAGTTGCAGCAAACCACCCCAGCAGCTGCAATCATACCCAAGAGGGCTTAAGCCTATTCCGAACTCACCAACTACCTAGGGAACGCAGACGGGGCAGGGCAGGGGTAGATCTCTACTCTCCAATGTGTGCTTTTGTGCAATGAGCCCACGATCGGAGAGTTTTTAGTGACGCAGGGAACACCGTCACTCTTCTCCACTCGAGTTCAATATGTTGGTTTTCCTCTACCAAGCAAGACCACACAACAGTTTTATAAATATTTTTCTGCAATCTTATTTATTTTTTCTTTTTTATTACAATCGTTACAAATAAGCTCAGTCCTTATGTTCTTAACGGAAGAATGGCAGTGTTGCAGTGTTCTTATTGCCGCATGCGTTCTGCATTAAATTAAAAGATAAATGTTTTTAAAACTCATCTGTCTCTTTTAAAAGATGTCTAAACAAGTATAAGACAAAAGAGACACTGTTTACTCTTTTACTCTTTACCAAATAATTGCCAAAATAAAATGGGTGGGATACAATGGTATTGCATATTGTACTATTAAGCCACCCTTAATCAGTGCAAGGGAAACTTTGTCACCTCAACAGCCCTACTTTTATTTCCAGTGTAGTTCACTGATTGGTCGGCAGAAATGTAATTTTGTTGCGACAGTTTCGCAGACCTTCCCCTCGCAGCGTGGAGCATTTTCTCAAAAAGTGCCTGTCTACTTTGTGTGATTAACAGCAAAATGCTGACAAAAAACAACAGGAAATGCTGGATGTCCTCCATTGTTTCTTGTTAGGGTTTCTTCAGCTTTGTCAAAGGGATACGCAGTGTCGAGCCACCAGGTAAAGGTGCATTTGCCAGTGGAAACACACTTACCTTCCCAAGTGTGCTGTACAGAACTGAACTGAACTTTACTTCTTGGTGAAACTGGGGCTTTGGATTGATCCAGTGAGAGCAACCAAAAACGGAAGTTGGTGATATTGAATATTGACAAGGACTTGTTTATTCTCTGCCATGTTTTTGAGCTCATCTAGAGAGAAGCTGTTGCTGTGTATGTTTGACTCAGTTGTGTCCAGGGGCACAGTTTATTTCAACACAGCTTCTGGTCACTGCAATGTATATCCAGTTTGCACAGAAGTTTAATTGCCTTCCAATGCTGTCTTTGTATCCAAGGCACATGCTGATCGTTGCTTCTAATTACAGGCATGACAGTATTTTGATGGTTATTAGATTAGATCTGCATATCCAGACCAATTTCCTCTAAGCAGAATGTGATGGCGTGTGCATTCTTCGACCTTGGTTATATACTTAAAACAGACCCACAGTTGTCAGGATAGATGATCTTAGGGCATATAAAAGCTTCTCTGACATACCTGCACTCTTATTATACAGGATGCTAAGATGAGCTCCTTGTAACTTCAGTTAGAATGGTTGTAGGCATACAGATGTTACGGCGGTCTCAAGCACTATTTTCTCTCGGAGATCATGCACTGTTGCTGTAGTGGAGACCCTTTGTTTTTAACTGATCAGAACCAGGGGTTTTGTAAAATATGAGATGTACCATGCATATCATGCAGTGATTTCAAAACAATAACAATGGCAAGAGATTAAGTCATAGTAGTGAGCTGGTAGTCAATGTTCTCTGTTAACTAGGGATTTAAATTAGAACCTGGTTCTGTTAAGGACCCAGTTCTGCATTTTTCAAAACCTGAAAATCGATATTTTAGCTAACGGATACTGTTATCGAGTCATGTCATTTAAATCAAATCATTGGTGCACAAATATAAATCAAATGTCTGTTTTGAATTAAAAAACAAATGCCAGCAGACAGGTATTAAACAGAAAATAATTCTGGTGGTCAGTTTTTTTGTGAGGATGACTGAACAAAAGAGGTCTACAGTTGGGCTAAATTGTACCAAAGCAAAGGATAAGGAGGAAGGAAAATGCAGTTTATGTTCCAAAATTATTTTTTTGCAAGAGAGAACACAAACTGATTGGCCAAGCACACTGACATTGTTCATCAAATTAGACTGAAATACAGGACCATCAACTATCTTTGGGTTAAAAAAAATCAATGTCAACTCTGGCGGCTGTGGGACAGTCATTTGCCTCCTTTACGCAAAGCAGCCTTGGTAAGTGTGCCCAAACTTTGTAGTCCCACTCGTTAAAACTAGTAATTCAGTGTTGGAGTATGTGTTGATATCAACAGGATAAGAGTTAGTAAGCTAAATAAAACAAGGACATAAGTAACATGATGTTGGGTCAGTGAAATTACCATTGGCAAAAGTAAATAAATGTCATGTTTTCAAATGTAATGGCAGGACAAAGATTTAAGTAACCAACTGTCGTATCTATGTGTTTATTGAAAGCTAGAAATGTACAAAAGGTCACTTGCTAAGTAATAAAAGCGTGAACAGTTCTGTAAAAATGTATTGTTGTCTCGTCTTGCCACCAAATAATAGAAAGGCTTCATTCATGGTATTGCTAAAGATTTGGATCGTCGAAGAATCTTGAAAGGTATAAACATCAGTGAAAATTAATGATTTTCATCCTTACTGCAAACTGCAGTTAGCTGCTTAAAGTGATTGAGAACCCCCTCTGATGAAAATCAGGAGGGGCCATTATAGCTGCAGCCAAGTGTGGGACAAATGATGGAGCAAGTGCAAAATTAATGATATACAACTAGATTATTAATAGCCATTGGTATTGAATTGAATGCTTCCTTTTTTACCAGTCGATGATACTGGCTGATATTGACATTATCGGCCAATTGGCCTACATCCCACCCTGATTATTCTTCACTGTGTAGTGCCTCCTTTGTAATTTAAATCTTGATCACTAAGAATTCTGTATATTATTGGGTTTTATGGAAGAAGTTTTTGTCTCACAAAAACATGCCAATTTTTTTACATGCAGTGCTTGACAAAATGGGGGAATCTTTTCAGAGATCAGTAAAGGCTGATTTATAGTAGTAGCTTGGCTCTACACAGAATGTCCTGTGTAGCCTACACACCTAACCTATGCTATCATGAGCATTTTCTACTTGTGTGCTGGTGTGTCTGCATTGCTCTGTAGTCACACTGCCACAAGTGGGTGGGACTTACATGCCAGTGCAGTGTGTTTCTATCTCTGTCATGTATTTGTTCCTGTCCTCGTTAACAATGGCCAATGAAAGACACCTTGTTGGAGTTCATAAATGTTGAACAATTTTTAACTTTTATTTAAAACATCGCAACAGAGGTTTTCCCACCTTTTTGTGCCCTTGGCAACATCCAGACTGATTGCTGTGGAAATTTCTTTTCACAAATTTACCATCTGGAAGTCTATGACAAAGTCATGCAAATGCACATTATGTAATTTTGGAATTCTTTAGTCAATCTCTCCTTGATTTGGTCTCTGTTTGTTCTACAACAACGGGAAGTGGAACAGAAATTTGTGTTCATAGCCATCAAGCAGAACAGTCCCAGCTAATGTGGTCTCTGTCACAGCAGCATATAGTTATATTTTTGTGGAGGTACACATCAGGTTGCAATGTAGGGAACTGCACACAGCTAGAAATTGTAATTAATATGACTGCCTTTCTCTCCTTCCATGGTGTCTGCAGGCTGAGGTGGTAGTAAATTACCACGTAGGTGAGACAGTGTTATCTCTCCAGAAAACCACACTGATTCCTGGAGGTTCGGAGTCTCTGGTCTACACCACTCTGTCTGGAGGTATCGGCATATTGGTCCCATTCACTTCACATGAGGTATAACACAAACCTTCACACACTATTTTGATTAGGCTCGAGGAAAAAAGCGTTGCCAGCTTGTGGTCTGTAGCTTTTTAGTATTGTCTCTATTCTTTATCTTCTGTCCAGGACCATGACTTCTTCCAGCATTTAGAGATGCATATGCGCTCTGAATTCCCTCCACTGTGCGGCAGAGACCATCTCAGTTTTAGATCATATTACTTCCCAGTCAAGGTTAGTATCTGTATCTAGTATTGATTTACATGTCTCTGCATGTCTTTCAGAAATGCATTCCAGCATTGTCCCCAGTTAGGGAATATGTTCTGAGTCATTCTTTTGCATTCTTTTTATTTCTTTAGAATGTGATAGATGGAGATCTTTGTGAGCAGTTTAACAGCATGGACCCTCACAAGCAGAAAAGTGTGGCAGAAGAGCTGGACAGAACACCACCGGAGGTCTCTAAGAAACTGGAGGATATTCGCACTCGCTATGCCTTCTAAGCCATCAACCTTCACATCACAGAGGTGTACAAATCTTAACCCTTTGTTGGCTCAGATTTATGGACATGCATGGGTTTGTTATATTGTAGACATAATATCATGGAAACATACCACAAGGTGTCACATGCTTGTATGTCCCATGAGTTGCTCACTTACTCACATTCACCTATTTTTAAAAATATCTGCATTCAAAAGTGTATAAACATTTTGTCCAAATGGCTGTGTTCACTTTATTGCTGTCATCCCCACACTTATGGTGTGAATGAGTTTTGTCAGTATCTTCTGCTGTTGAAACTGCCAAAACCTCACGCACCAGGAGACCATTAGAACCATGACAGGGGAGCCTTAGCAAGTAGGTGTCCGTGCATACAAATATGTGATTAGCAATGTCACACAAACACATCGGTGTAAACAGAATTCATATGCAACCAATTTGAGAAAGAGCAATTGTAACCCCGAGAACATATATTGAACCCAAATTATCCATGAGGTAGTGGATACATTTTATTTCAGAGCCTTTAAGCTCATGTCATGCAGAAGACTGTCTCCTCTTAAATGGGAAAAAAAATATAATGAATTTTTAGTGTGTTATTTAGCAAGAAGGTTGGTTTTTTTTTTTTTTATTCTGTCATCCATCTTTGATATATTTTTTTATTTTTTTGGTATTGATTAGAACAATGTGTTGTAATGTATATACTGTAATCCAACATGCTATTATTGAATCGGTCTTAGTTTCTTGCTTACCTTTCTGTTTTCTGCTTTAAAGTGTTGACCGCACACTCATTAAAACATATTGCTTACATGCAACTAGGAATCAAACAGAGGCTGACATCTAAGTCAAAGGGCCATAGTTCATCAAGTGCTGCCATACTGTGTATTAGACTACAGTTGAACTCAGACTTAAAGTGGGTGGAAGAATAGTGAAACTAAGCAATGGGTGTTTTTTGTCCTGTAAATTCCCAACCTCAGCCACAGGCACAGACATAGCATTTCTTCAGTCACTGTATTTATGGGTTTGCGGGATGGGGGCAATGGTCATTTTTGTAAATAAAGCTGTTTTGTGCTTTGCAATATGTAGTGTTTGTCATTTCCTGCAGCTGTGTGTGTAGAGAGCCAACACTCAGTCAAAGGATTTATTCGTTTGAACCATTGACATTAGCAAGCCAGTTAAATTTTGTGATTTTAAGTTTCATGGTTCAGGATGTGGGCCATTCTTATTTTATTTTATTAAATTCAGCTTGATTTATTTTGATTTAGCAGAACAGTCATGCTGTAGTAAACTAATTGAGTAGGAACACATCTTGAACCCACAATAAATTCCATCTGTCAGTAGTTTAAAATGTGTTGTTCAGATGGTAAAGGTTTAAGCTAATTATTTGTAGTTGTGATGTGTTCATTAGAGTTTATATGAAACTGCAAAATATAGAGCATAGCAATTAGCCCTTCAAACACAGTTTTAAGGGACATTAGTAGTGTTGCTTTTGTTTAGTATAGTACAGACAAAATGTTGCAATAAGTAAAAGTTTTAGGACCCTTACGCTTGGAATCAGAAAAATTAAGAATTTACTTTTTGTCTTGCTTTTTTCCTTTTTAGTTTTTAACCAAACTAATGCTAATAAAAATGTGCCTGTTCATTTTCATGTTAGAAGTTTAAAGAATAAACATTGAAATCCTTGTAATTGTTGTGCATTAAATATGAAGTTAAAAACTAGCAGTTAGCATAGCTTGAAGACTGGGAAATGATTCATGTGACAATATCCAACTTAAGGTAGCAGCTGATTTCCATCTTTATATTTTTAAAGAGGACTCACAATTTTAAGTTACTTGCTAAATGATGGAAGTATCCAAATGCTGCTTACATTGGTCTCTGACACCAAGAAGAAGCCAGGAGATATGGCTGACCATCATAAGGGCACCAAAAAAATTTGCTACCATTAGAAATAGTCAATTCTTTACTGCATAACAGTGAATAGTAACATTTTCTTGAATAAAGCTAACTTCCTGCCAAAAATTAAAACAGCACATTTTACTGCACAACCAAAAATGGATTTGAATAGACATAAATGTAATGTTCATTTCCCTTGTTTATATCTTTTAATACACGAGGCTACAGATTTTGAAATGTTTTTCTTATTTACAAAAATGCTATTCTAGTGTGACAAGTAGAAATTTATCCTGTCAGATATTTAAAATTTTTACTTTTGTTTCTAAGGGATGAAGACAACACTAAAGCTCTCTTCATTAAGTGAATTAAACATACTGCTACATATGTGAAGGAAAAAAATCAGAAAATTGGTATTGAAAACTGAAGAGTCCAAAAAAAAAGATAAATAGGATAAGATAAAAGATTGGGAGTTTTAATGCCAGTATTTTACTTTGTTTGATGTCACGTGTAACATTTCTTTCTGGCGGAGTGAAAGTACATAGCCATAGTCCTGCTGTTTATAATAAACAAGAGAAAGTATGCAGTCCAATTGTGCTCCAACTCAAAGATGGGCTATGAGAAGGCAGGCCACCCAAACGCTGCTTTGTGGAGGTTAGCATTCTAGTCAGTGTTCTTTTTTAAAATCTGTAATTAATACAGATAAGTCCGACACTACTGATTCTCTCAGAATTAGCAGTGCAATATGGGGTGACGAAAAACAGTGATGTTAAATCATTTTGAACAGTTTTTCTAAATTTAGACAATATTAACACCAGTGTCAATGGGTTTCAGCACACTAGTTTCATAAATACAATTTACAGCACAACAAAAGTCATATTCAATTGTGCAGTATCTTTTTGTTTTTGTTGAAAGGCAAGTTGATAAATACAAGAACACTTCTCACATCTGGTCCAGTGCTTGTGCACATGAAGGTTTTGTTAGCTGTGGGAGAAAAGCAAAGAACTTAGTAGGAGTTAACTTTCCCAGTCAGAAAAATGGCATTGTAGAGTTTTAAGGAACTATAACCGCATGGGCAAATTTTTAAAAAATATGTGAAGAACAATAAAAGGTGCCCTTTGGTGAATTTTATGTAGGACATGTGCTACTAATTTTGAGGTGAAAAGTGTTTAGGTTACTGGAAGGAAATATCTTGGGTTTTTTTTAAAAAATCCCCATCCAGAAAAATCACTTAAATGATCAAAAAAACATTTTCCACGTAGACGTCCTTTCTTAAAGAGATGCCTGTAAAACTATTAACACCTCAGTTATGATTCTTTATTTTCCATGGACCACAACTTTCAGTGGCCTGAGAAAGACAAATTAAAAATGACATCATAATGAAAAGTGTAAGGGTTGAGCAGGAACAGGAGAAACATTAATGCACAGGGCTGCATAGCCAGGAAGTCATTCTCTGGATCAAGTTTCTTTTAAAATCCGTAGTATGTAGCAGCAAGTTGGCGAACAGCAACCAGATGTGCAAAGTGTGCTACGGCAATGGGCTTTGGGCCTGGTGCAAAACCTTTTCCTTGAGTTGAAAAAGCTCAGAGAGAATTTTAAATGGAAACACTACAGCACTTCAAACACTCTGTTTCCTCTACAGGTTTGAAGGTACCTCCCCTAACAGTGATCCTATTGACAATCCCACTAACCAAAGCATTGAGGTACAACTTATTAAAAAATATTTATGCACCTCCATGTTGGTAAACAAACTATTTTATAAGTTTGCCCTTCTGTCAATCTAAAAAGATGTAGCATTAAATGTGGATTATATAGATATCGCCAAATAAGCAGTCAAAAAAGAACAGAAAGGGACTTGTACATGTGAATTGGATTGAGTCTATCCGATGTGTTAAAACAGTGCAGTGCGTGTGTGATTTGACTGAAATATTGTGTTAAAAAGTTAAATTGGGAGCCGTGGATCAATTAGTAGAGCGGTCGTCCAGTGATTGGAAGGTCCCTGGTTTGATCTCAGGTCCCGCATTTTACATGTCGAAGTGTCCTTAAGCAAGAAGCTGAATCCAAAATTGCTCCTGATCCTACGCTGTTGGTCTGGGACTGTAAATTAGTAATGCTCCTGATGAGCATTTGGCGACCCTGGCAGGTAGTCACTATCACCATTGTATGAATGTGTGTGTGTGAATGGTTGAATGCAGATTTGTAGTTTTGAAGCGCTTTGAGTGGTCAAGATGACAATTTAAAGTGTTTTCTTATTAATCCATCATTTCCCCATAGCAGTGTGTCAGAATTTTACACAGGGGATGCCTTATGGGTGTAAACCCAGTATACTATATTGTTGATTTTTTTTTTCCTTTAATGAAGCAATGACCTTAAACCATGTACCGATTTGTGATATACTGTCATATTTACAGTAAATTGGCTGAAAATAAAATGACAGCAGAACAGAGCTTACCTGATGATGGAAAGCCATTAGTTTTACATTTTTACATCTGGAGCTGATCCAAATCCTGATGCTGGATCTGGATACATTTCAATCATGGATGTAACTCATAATCTAAATGGTAAATGACTTGAATTTTAAAACACCTTTAAAGTCTATTTGACTTCTCAAACCACTTTACATTTTTCACATTCACCCATTTACACACACTCAAGTGTGGGTTAATGTTCATTTTCTAAGTTTTGAGTAAGGAAACTATTCACACACATTTACACCCCGATAGCGCTGTATTGGGAGCAATTTGGGGTTCAGTGTTTTTCCAAAGGACATTTTTACATGCTGATTGCAGGGGTCAAGAACTGAACCTCTGATCCTCCGTCCATCCAATCCTAGCCCATGAAACTAATATTACAGCTCAAAGAAGGATCTGGAGCTGATGTGGATCTTACATCTGGATCATTACTGTAGCTCATTGGTGGCATTTCACACATACATTGACTGTAAAATTGTATGCCATATGTAAATTAAGGTTTTAAGGTTTTATTACTTTAATAGTCCTAAAGTTGATATATTTTACTCATTTGACATTTTCTAAAATTATTTTTCCATTTCATTGCATTTTTGCTAAGAAATGTAAGCTTTGTAATTGGGTCAATAATCTGATCTGGTTAACATGCAAGGAAAACACATTTACTACCCTCACCCACTATAGGAAAAAGAACACTTTTTTGATGTTTTTACTTATAACTTTACAAAAACTCAAAGCATGAATGTATTAAAAAAAAATCAGGGCAAACCTCCCCAACTGTGTTCCAGATCACCCAATTGTTCTGGTTGTAACTGAACTAAAAATTACATAAAATGTTTCACTTTAATATAAAACATAAAAATAAGTTCAATAATATTATCATTGACACGTCTTATATACAATGTCATTCTTTGCTTATATTACTTTACTTGGCATCAAAAGAGCTGAGGGTCTGCAGTCTGAATGTCCTTGTTTTGCTTCAGTGAGAGCTGTAGGATTTTAGTATAATCATCATCATCATAATAGTAACTTTATTTGTATAGCACTTTTTAAAAACCGAGTTTACAAAGTGCTTTGATAGACAAAGCAAAAAATGTGGTATACAGAGGGATATTCTTGTTCCTCTTTCAGCTTTACCTCGGTATTTCTTGGAGTAACCACAGCAAATCTATCTTTCCCTGTCATCTGCATGTCCTAACTCACCACATCCATGAATCTCCTCTTTGGTCCTCCTCTTTGTTTCCTGCCTGGTAGCTCCATCTGTCTATGGAGATCAAATAGAGATCAAATTTCAGAATAAATGCAAACATATAACATTTGAGCGAAACACCAAAAGACAAAAGAAGTATTTTTTCTTCATGGGACACTACACTAATTATCAATATGAAGAAACACCAATTAAAGGTATAAAAGCAATAAAAGGCAAAAACATATATGTCGCAATAAAATACAAATTAATGGGCAAGACCAGTAAAATGTGAAAAAAGATAACACAACATCAATCATCACATAAGAGGAATTAGAAGCAGAATAACAGTAAAAAGAGTTAAAGTTAAAATGAAATAAAGTTAAGCATCTTAAACATAAATAAGAAGAAAATGTATACATAAAAGCAAGTCCGTAAACCTGTGTTTTATGAAGTGTCCTAAAAGAAGTTACTAACTCAGCAAGGCTTTAAAAGCACTGTCACCTTTAGATTTTAGCCTCAACTTATGGTATAGTACTTATGATTATACATTAATGCCATTAGTAAACAGTCGTACACCTTGACTGATAAAGTGCTGGCTGGCACTGTTGCTGTTGAAATTTTCCCACACGATTCTTAGACACCAGCAAAGGATGTTGTGTGTGAAATCTCCTCACCATACTTGTTTGTATTACATCATTGTTAAGAGGTCAAAATTGTTGGAAAATAGTTGCTCATTAATCACAGTGCCTTCCACTGCCACCTTTAACTATCTTCATGGATGCTCAAATCCTTGAAACTTCACTGTATCTTTAATGTTGAATGTCTGTGTTTCAGTGTATGTTTTCATGTGTGGTTTTTGCTTCAGTTGCAGTTGGTCAAATTTTGGTTCCACTTTGGTCTTGTTTAAGATGCAGCACATGTTGCTGCTCCTGAATTGCATAACTTAAATATGATGAAACCATTCATTATAATCTTATGCTTGTTTGTGCTGTTTGAAGAGCTGTTGTCTTAAGAATGATAATTTTATGTAATTTTAGACTTTTCTTTGTTTTGACTGAAAATAAACAAGATGGCACAGTGTGCCAGGTTATTTTAAGTGTAAATTACTTTCAATGATGTATTTCCATATTTGTCTCATCCCATCTCATTTTCTTGTCTTGTTCACAGAGGCAGCAGTCTGAGTATAGAGAACGAGATGCTCTTTTCCTCTTCCAGAAATAATAGCTGAGGGCAATTTCTGTGTGGTAACTCCCTCACATTTTTGGTAAACAAATACAATATTAAGTTCACGTGAAGCAGGAAATTCATTTAAAAGGAGTCTGTAGCAATGTTAGTCATCATGCATCAGAATACTGTAATACTAATGTATTCATGTTGCCCCATTTGCATAAAAAAATGGTTTTTTTGTTGTCTTTTAAAAAAAAAAAACATGAATTCAAATGAATAACTATTTAATTTCTCTAACTATGAAGGATTTGTTAAAGTTCTGAGAAAGAAGGTCAAACAAATGGCCTCAGTCCCCAGTTTTCACTTTTCACTGTTTCCTGTATAATTATAGCAGTCTGCCAATGGGAAAGCACAAATGGGGCATGGACCTCATGGACATCTTAGAAATTCATCTTTTACACTGAGGTAGTAAACCCAAGTGCAGACAGAAGTGAGAATACTTGTGTTGAGTTCATTCGAGGTTGTTCCTTGGTTGGAGCTGGGACTGAACATGGCAGAACTGCAGCAATTTGAGAGTACGACACAGAGACTTAATAGAGTAGCCTCAGCCCAGCAGTGTGCTTGTGGCAGTTCAGGGTCTTTTTAAGAGTCTTGATTGTAGAATGAAATTAGTCAAAAGTGGAGTCCAGTTGAGCTTAAACAGTCAGAAGCACATTCAGTATTGTGCTGAAGCTAACATCAGCCCACAGAGGCTGAAAAACTTAATTTTGTTACTTGTGCCTGTGTGTGTTCATATAAGGATTATCATTATTACCTTTTCAGAGTTACTTTATTTGTTATGTTGTATTTTTTATTTTCTTTTCTTTTGCTTGTTGTTATGTCTGATATGTCTTATTGTTCTGTTTTTGTGAGGTGGTGTGTTGTTTTAAGTATATATCATTGCAAGACTTTAGGATGATTTGAAAGAGTAGCTTTACAATCCATTAAATGCCAGGTTATATAAATTTGGAAAGACATGTCAATAGATCAGATCTCTTTCAGATCTCTTTCAAGTATAGTCAAAATTTTTGATATTGAAGTGTCCTTGAGCAAGACCCCAAAAACTCAAAAACTCCTGCTGCATCATGGTTGTATGAGTGTATGTGTTTAGTGGTAAAGATGACAAGAAAAGTATTATATAAATACAGGCCATTTAACGTAACATTTTCAGTGGAGATTAATATATGTTTTTATGTTCAGTGTATCCTAACACAGTACATTATGTTAATATAATTGTATGTGGGAAAGTATCTCAACATTTATTATTAAAATAACATTTTTGTTATATTCTTAAACAATAAAAGACAATAAACTTTATTGGGAATGTGAAGTTGACATCACACTATGTTGAAATTCAGGTAACCGACATAACTGTTTGTTTAAACTACCATGTTAAGAAGATTTCTTCGCCTTTACTTAATACTTAAAACTATTGTGAAGAGCTGCCAGGCAACTGTGAATGTAGCACTGTAAATGTACCGTGAATGTAGCTCAATATGTAATGTAAACTCTGGACTAACTAGGATGAGAGGGTGATCAAATCTTTGATCAGCAGCAAAAAGTAAGAGAGTAAAATAGTGCAGAAGAAGTCACACTGACTTTGTGTACAGGCCATCCAAGTTACTGTTGAACAGATTTCATTTTTTTTTTTTTTCATTCTTTTGTTTTGCTTTTGGTGCATTTTTCAACAAGTGGCATTCAATCGGCAGCCGCTGGATATACTGCAGGCCTGGGTAGAGAGTCAGATCAAGGTGCTGGACAGCTTTTTGGCTGCTACGCCACCTGCCATGGCTTATGTCTTTTCTCCATGAATAAGATGACCTGGAGATGTCCCTGGACACGTTTTAGGGAATGAGAGTGGCATGTGACTGGCTTCCGGTGATGCGGCTACTAACAATGTTGTGGAGATACTGTGTTGCTCAGCCTGCCAGTGGCATCACAGTGTGACTTCCTTGATCTATGTATTTATTGATAAACAATTAATGTACATGCAATTTACCTACAGATAAACGTAATCTTGTATTAATTTTCCATTTCACTTTATGCAGTCATCCTCCCTTAACAAATAAATGCTTGGTTTTTTGCATCAGTGTGGGGAAGGGATATAATTGGAAAAAAGTGAAACAGTTTACAGATAGTAACAATATATTAAAATATGAGTGTAAACCATTTCCCCACTCATACATAGCTGTAAACTAAAATGGAAGAAAAATGTTTGATGACATATATAATATTGTGATGCTAATTGCTAAATCAATGAATCATCCCAGGCCTAGCACTGAATTACGATGCTTCACCCCATTTTCATATGATTGTTTCCTAATTAAAACCCAACTGATTAGAAACATTAATACTTTAACATACATAATAACTACCTGACAGAAACAATCTCTGATCCTTTGATTTTGGTCCATAACATATCAGATAACATCAAACTGATGCAGTTTAGCACTTATACTACAGCTTTCCAACAGAGGGTAATTGAGAAGTTTTACTTCACTTTGAGGATCTTGATTAATAAAACTTGAATTGAATAAGCAAACAGTGGCATTAAAATTGTGAACATTAAAAAAATTGTTGTAAAGAGCTGTTTTCACACTGACATGAGTAGCATGTGGCAGTGAAAAAAGCATAATTGTACTTACGTATATATTTCTTTCTGCCGCATTTTTTTCCACACTGAATTGAACTGGGAAAAATTAAGCATTTAACAAAAATTTATGCTGGTATGACAGTACTCCATTGGATCAAATCAAATCAAATCAAATTTTATTGGTATAGCTCAAAATCACAATTTACACATTATCTCACTGGGCTTTGTCAAACTGTACAGATGTGACAAGCACTAACATTAGCTCACTTAATGAATTTGTGCACGCACTGCTGACTACAGTCTGGTGTACTTTGAAACTTAAATATATAAACAAAATGTAGCTGGTCCTGAGGAGAGCTATTAAGCGAATTCCAGGTTTGAAGGAATTGAAATATGAGGACAGGTAAAGGAAATTACAACTGCCAACTATAATTTACAGATTATACAGAGGAGACATGATTGATGTTAGAAGTTGGTTCACAAAACGACGTCAAAGCTGAGCTTATATTCACTTTTGGAATAACAGATATGAGCCAAGAGGGAACGCGTGAAAAAGTATTCCTCTGAAGTGCCTAATAGTCTAAATAAATGTCTAAATAAAGAACTTTTTCGCCCTTTGTGCAATACAAGCATGGAACAAACCTCCAGAAGATGTGGTAAGCACTCCCACAGTGAACTCTTTTATAAAAAAAAAGCCTGGCTACATATTGGTCAACAATGGATATTTTGTATGATTATAATATTGATTTGTGATATTTGTGATTCTTTTTAATATGTTTATGTTTAGTTGTATGGTTTGTGGTATGTATGGTTTTCATTGTCTGGTGTAGGTAATTAATCCTGTGCCCTGTACCAGAATACTTGAAAATCTTTTTCCATTGCATATCCCTTCGCCATCATATCATTCAAGAAGATCTTTATGAGATGTATAATTCTTGAGAAGCTTTTTCTCAAGCTCAGGGCATGCTGCTCTGCTGTTACATGGTTGTTACACATGCAGAGTTTTGATCTTCAAAGTTAAGCCAATATAGTAATGGTCTTCTACCAGTCTGGCAGACTGAGATACAATATCTATTAACTGAATGTCATGGACATTTCCAACTGTGTCTCTTGGCTACCTTCAGGGAAGTAGCACTTGAACTGTTCCCTAGCTCATCTAGTTTGGCCACAAATTTCATGTAGCGTATGTTACTTTATCTCTTGTTGCCTCATAATTTCTCAAAGGTCCGTTCACTCTCCATCCAATATTAATTCTTACAGCATATGGCTCATCATTTATGTTTTTAGTGGCCTCCTCTGGTTCCAATGACTAGTCTACTCTATTCTAGATTACCTTTGACTCTTTTGTTCCAATCAGACCTATTACGGCCTTGATATGGAGGATGTGCCCTTGCCTCAGATGAAACCATCTATCTTCCTGCCATGAAATGTTCCTTTTGTTAGCTGGTTTGGTCGCTTCAGGGAAAACTGCTTGAACCTCTATGATGTCATCACCTTCCGAACTTCCCACCTCACTTCAAAGTCTGTGACTAATAACCAAGAATGGTCTTTTGTTCCCCCATGTTTGTCAAGAGAATATTAATCTTTCCCTGATGGTTAAGCTCATTAATAAGCTTCTCAGTGTATAAAGTAGCGATATTACCTGTACCCAAGAAGGCATTTGAGTAACCATTTTGTTGCCTTTACCTGAACTGAAATAATGGCTAGTATGCTGTCCCAGTACTAATACAGATTTTGCTTAGTTGTCTACACCAATCCATTGTTCACAGCGCATTCGGATGATTCTTCATTCGGTCTAACCTTATCTTTGTTCTTCATGTGCAACATGGTAGAATGTGTCAGTGAGCACAATTCACTATCTAATATTTCCTCAAAGAATTTGCTCATATGTCCCTGATATGTCTCAAAACAACTGCAGCATAGTCTTTTCCAAATGAGAAAGTGTAGTGTGTGGGGGGCCTTTTCATTTTCTTGGGCACCGTGATAAAAGAAACAGGGCTTGTTACAGGTTGTTCTTGGTTGGCTTTAGCTCTGGGCGTACTCTTAATTTGCTTAATAAAGTTGTTGCAGTTGTGGTGAAAATTGCTCTCCCATTATTCCTCCCTGCTGTGGTACTTATTGGACACTTGGCTTGCCCCTTACCACTGACCTATGGGTTTTTCACCTTGCTTTTTCGTATTAACTAAAAAAGCAAATTTGTTCCAGTATCCTAAGTATGTACACAGATGATAAGGTGCCTTCATCCCCAAGTCTTTGTATCTACAGTACTCACAACTTCAGAGAATGCCCCCTCTCCAGTTGTTGTGGGACATTCCTCAGTTAATGCTTTACTGCAGCATATAAGGCATTCACCATGAGGAGCTGGTTTCCATACCAATGTTCCCCCCAAAATGCTAACTAGCTAGTAGTTGTGGCATGGGTGTATCTAAGACTGAATTCTGTTACATCAGTCTCCAGCAATATTCATTGAATTTCTAACATGTGACTACACCGGCATAAAAAATTCTTTGTGTTCTATATCACTACAAGGGACTCGATGGAGTCAATGATTGCATCAGACTACTTTAGTGTGATATGCGTATGCCCCGACTGCCAGCCAGTAAGCAAATTTGGTGGTGTGGTTAAGGAGATCCTTAACCTTATCTCCTGTAAACCATCTCCAATCTGATGCCCCTGCCTGGCCTGAACAATGGGAGACAGAACTGAAAATGACAGAACCAAAAAGATTTACCTATTCTCGTTTGCAAATCAATTGCAAC
>KV751352.1:5675599-5710036 GCA_001698575.1 Mola mola
AAGTTGAAACTGATAATTAGTGACAAAGAAAAAAAAATCTTTTCACAATGCAAAAAATAAAAAAAAAATAAGCTGGAGGACTAGAACATTTAAAAGCCAGTGTCTAATCTTTCAAACTTTTTCCATTACAAATGTAACTTTTGACAATACAAGTCTTTCAATGTCAATATTTTCTTTTTCAATTCTTTATTTTCAATGCCTATTTTTCTTGTTCAACATTATTTCCTGTCACTGTTCAAGCCCCATATCAATGGCTGTCATATCCAAGAAACCAGCATGGCCTTACAGAATGAAATTCAAGTCTGGTGAGCTGGAGACTCAACAGCTCATCTCAGTAGGCTATAATATTGAATATTCCTGTGAGAGACTGAAAAACTGTGTAAGGTGTTACCTTATCCTTTGCTCTTTGAATGCTGGGAATGTCATGCATGCAATGGTATGTGTAGAGCATGCGTCAAAGAGTGTATCCATGAAATGAAACCCTTTCCTGATTCAAACTATGCAAAATGTGTCACCATTATTCCTTTGGGACAGCTTCCTAGTGCGGAAAAAGAGACTCAACATGTAAGAAAGACCAGACTTCAAAACAGATGTATAAATAGTGCTTAAATATTATAGACCAGAGTGAAATAAAAGGACCAGCTAAAAGTGTAATTAGATACAAGTAACAAGTTAAGTCTCTTAAAATGTACTCTACCTGTATCCAGAAAAAGAAAACATTTTCATTCATGATTTAAAAAGGTGAATAATATTCTGTATACATTACACATAAGGGAAATGTTTCAAGCCTATTTTGTTTCAATTTTGATGATTTTGGCTTGTACAGTATTAGTATGTTTTTTTTTTTTTTAGCTTGAGGCCATAATTATTGAAGTTAAAATATTAAAACGAACCCAAGTTCAAAAATTTTAATTTACTTCTAATGAGTTTAGAACATATTAAATATTAACTTTCTTAAATAAGTTAAAAGTCATGATATTCTAATTTTCTGATATGTTTTGGTACTTAAAGTAAACAATACTGTGTTATTGTGTTATATATTGGAAACTATGTCAGGGTGAAGTTTTATAATATCACTTTTAAAATTACAATTTCAATGTTTCCTTCAGTGATGACAACAAAATCAAGCCACCCAGTCCTTATGTCTATACTGACAGTAACCTCTATTTGTCTGAATAGATTTTACTGTCCATACCATTGATTGTCAACTCTTAATTTACAATAGCCTGTAACTCTATTACATTCCATGATATTTTCACGTATCAACTAGTGTATCACCAGATGGCCATTCACAGATGCAATGACCCTTAAAACCATTGAATTGTCTTTTGAAACGTGTTGAAAAAGTGTTGACGTTCCATACAAGAAATCATTATCTTACCACTACTGCAGTCTTCTTGCCAAGTATTATCTGTTAAGCCTTGATAATTTGAACAATTTTAAAACTGCTCGCCTCATATATTAAGTTATGTTTGGATTAGCGCCTCCTCCATCCAGCCATCCATTTTCTACTGCTTATCCCGTTAGGGGTCGCGGGGGGGGGCAGGCTGGAGCCTATCTCAGCATCTTTGGCAGAAGGCGGGGTACACCCTGGACAAGTCGCCAGTTCATCACAGGGCTGACATATAGAGACAAACAACCATCCACACTCACATTCACACCTACGGGCAATTTAGAGTGACCAATTAACCTAACCCCCAGTTTGCATGTTTTTTGGACTGTGGGAGGAAGCCGGAGTACCCGGAGAGAACCCACGCAGACACAGGGAGAACATGCAAACTCCACACAGAAACATCCTGACCCGGAATCAAACCCAGGACCTTCTTGCTGTGAGGTGACAGTGCTAACCACTGCACCACTGTGCCGCCCGCACCTCCTTCAATGAATGACTATATCAAAAAGAGGACAACCAGCGGCTCTAATACTGGAATAACCATAGGTACCAATAGAGGAGACTGAAATACCCCTTAGACAAACCTCCTGTTTTACAAAAGGTTCTGTGACTTAAAAGTAGGGCACAGTGGAACAGCATACCAATTTAAGTCAGGAAATGCTGCTGTTTTGTAACATTCAAGAGGGATTGCAGATGTGGATAGTTATCATCTATGTATGTAAATCACGTGCAATAATGCATACATCCAGTAAATACATCTATGCATGCTACCCCTGTGCAATAGTACTTGCACACGTCACTGTGTGCAGACCTTGTGCAATAAATAGGGCACCATTCATTAAACACCATCATATTACGAACTTTGTGCAATAGGGAAATATACAACATAATTAGTTAATTCGTCTGACAAAGTGTTTGCAATAGCCCTAGCACTCTAGTTCCTATGGCCCCCCTTATCCTGGTCTGTCTTGAGCAACATTGTTTTTCTGTACTGTTCATTTGTGTCTTTATCAATTGTGTACAGCTCATGTTATTACTAAGCTGTTATTGTTACTTTTTATCTTGACGGTGTCATGATGTTCTTGTACAAGTTTGTATTTATTTAACATCAAATTGTTATGGGAACAAAGATGGAAATTAGTCAACTATAGTTTCGTTTCGTTTCGTTTTGTTTTCTGCCGCTTATCTGGGCCCAGGCAGCGCGGGCAACAGTTTGAGCATGGAGATCCAGATGTTCCTCTCCCCGGCCACTTCCACCAACTCCTCCTGGGGGACATCAAGACTTTCCCAAGCCAGCCGAGAGATATAATCTCTCTAGCGTGTACTTGGTCTGCACCAGGGTCTCCTCCCCAATGGGCATGCCTGAAACACCTCCCCCAGGAGACATCCAGGAGGCATCCTGACCAGATGCCTTTGATGCCTTTTTCCATGGGGTCTGGTTGGGCTCAGCCTGAAAAGGAGACATGGGTCCGTCATCACGTGGGCCCACCAACCACAGGAGGAGCCATAGAGGTCCGGTACTATGTGGATCGGGTGGCAGTTAAAGGCAGGGACCTTGGCGGTCCGAGCCCTGGTTGCTGAAGCTGGCTATTGGAACATGGAATGTTACCTCTCAATTATAATCATCTGGCAATAATCTTGCATAATTATGTCTAAATTATGTCTGAATGAGTGGGCTTCTGACTTGGACTTGAATTTATGTAATGTCTTTAAAGTCTATTTGACTTCTCAAAACTCTTCATAACATTTGACACATTCACCTGTTAATACACATTCACACACCAATGGCACAGCATTGGAAGCAATCTGGGGTACTGTGCCTTGTATGGGCAAGGCACTGAGGAGCTTTAAGGGGGGGGGGGCTGGGAGTCACCCTGGACAAGTTGCCAGTTCATCGTAGGGCTTAAAAATAGAGACAAACAACCATTCACACTCACATTCACACCTACGGGCAATTTAGAATGACCGATTAACCTAACCCAGGTATCGAACCCAGGACCTTCTGCTGTAAGGCGACATTGCTATCTAAGTTAATACATTCACATGTACAGCACTGGAAAACCTTAAAGGCAGCCCAGTGTTAAGTGTTTCCTTCCTTAAATGGCAATGAAAGTACTACATTTTGTATTACGCAGGCAAAAGTTTAAATGTGAAACAAGTTTTCTCCAAAAATTGATCTTTACATAGAAAATTTGACTAGTATTGAAGCCAGTGTGTTATTGTGTGCACGTATGTGTGTGTGGCTTTTCTGATTCTTTTTATATGAGATGAGAAGAATGACTGAGGTCATATTCCTCCTTTTGGGACATTTTTCCCAACTGGTTACAATTTTGAGACCTCTAGGAAAGTCACACGGGTCAGGCAGCGGGATGTTTGGCAGCTCAGAGGGAGAGTTAAGCATTCCCATTCTGGATATGTAATCCCTCCAGGGGTTTTTGGGGCTCCAGGGTGTCCTCCTAGTTAGACCTGCCCAGAAATCCTACAGAGGGCATCCTAATCAGATATTTAAACATTGTTCTTGTGTGCAATATCAATGTCATTGAAGAAAACTAAGACAAAATTTTTTTGTGAATGACAATTTTTTACATTTGTTTATGTGTCCATTATTTCCATGATTATGAAGTTAAAAACATAGTTTACAGTTATTTTTTGATACTGGACTAAAATGTTATGGAAATCAGGGTTAGGGTTAGGGTTAGGGTTAGGGTTAAATCAATGACATTATCCCATGTTACAAAAATAAATAAAATAAAATAATAGACTCGATCTATGGACATACTTTATAAATCATCAGAAATAAAAATATCAAGATGGCTATAAGTTAGATGGCAAAAATTAATAAAAAAAAACTTACCTGAAGCATCACCTGAAGGTGCACTGATTTCTTATTTATGCCATGTTAAATTGGCTCGTTAAATGAAACCTCAAATGATTATTTCTACGTCAACTACTTTGTGCACTCCCTCCTCTACTTGGCTGCGCCTAGAAATTTTGTCCATAAAAGTTATGAACAGAACTGGTGACAAGGGCAGCCTGGCCGAGTCCTGACAAGTTAACTTACTGCCAGGAATGCGAGCCAAGCTCTGGCTCTTACAATACACAGATCAAGTGCCTTGTACACCTAGAGCACCCCCAACAGAACACCTTGAGGGACACGATCATAAGTCTTCTCCAATGTCACAAAACTCATGCAGACTGATTGGGCACACTCCCATGCTCCTTCCAACATTACATGGTGTTGGGGCTCAAGTATGTTGACAGTGTGGCTTTTCACACAGACCACCATTTATGTTAACAATAGAAGGCAACAACCTAGTAGTTGAATTTGGCTACTAAAAACTAACCAATAGTTAACATAGATAATTAATAATTATTAGAATAGTAAGATCTAATTTACATTAGATTACCTCTGGGCACCACCCTTAAGGAAGGGAAAAGAAAGCCAATTTAATTAACCAGTGTCATGAAATCTACCAAACTGATTTTGGAATTATGCTTAGTAATCAACTTAATTACAACCAACATTCCCTCATCCACAGCTAGCTGGAGTTCTTGACAGTGTAGGTTGGCAAAATTCTCTCTTGTGCAACATTAAACACACAGCATGTTTATCCAAAACCTTTTATTCAAGAATGAAAAAAGAAATACACAATGCCTAATCAAGGATGTAAACAATTATACACATTTATATACAAGGGTGTACGTGTGTGTGTGTGTGTGTGTGTGTGTGTGTGTGTGTGTTTGTATTTTGTGTGTGTGTGTGTGTGTGTGTGTATTTAAGAGAGAATCAAAATGGCTGATGAATGTTAAACAAAAGCAAAATGGCTGAAAGCTGTGTGAGTTTCACACCACGTTCCCTTGTTATTGGGGGCTCAGACTATTTGCTGGCTGAGACCCTGCATGTGTCAAGACAGTGTTGTGTATGTGTGAGGCTATGGTTCCAGGTTAGAAGGAAGATAGTAAGTTGCATGCAGGACCCTGAGTCTGTGTCAGCTAACCTTAATTTATAAATGTAGCTAATCCACTTATTAATAAGCTGACTATAGTCACAACAATAAAATTCAACAATGCAAGAAAAATACTTTAATCAGTTATGCCTTTAGCTGTGCTGAGTTGATGTGCCCAGGTCAACTTTAACAGTCCTTAAAAGGGGGGAGATGTTCTCCTGGTGAAGTGTTCTCTGTTTGATGGAGGGTCCAAGTTGATGCTCTTGCAAGGAATTCTTGCAGAGTATGCTCTTCCTGTTGTTCAGTCCTGGTGCTGGAGGAAACCGGTCGCTCCTTTGCTCCTTGCTGAGTTAGCAGATGTGCTGAACTCTCCAGTTATTCCCTTTGGTTAGCCTGCAGGCCTGGTTGCTGCTGCTGGCTAAATTTGAGCTTGCTCAGCAGGAGCTTTGTGGCTCCAGCTCCGACGAGAGCAGAGAAAGAAGACGTGCCCTTCCCAGATGTCTGGTGATTAATAGCAGCTCTTGGTTTCATCAATTAGGTATTTAGCACCAAGTTGTAAAAGGTTGTCAATTTGGGGGTTGGGAAGATCACTCAGTTTGGGGCCCAACTTCGGCAATGACGACAAATGCATTGTTCATCTTGAATCCAAGGTTCGACTAACAGTCAGAGTCTCCTAGCACACTGCAATAGACCTTACCAGGGAGGCTGAGGAGGTGATCTCCCTGTTGTTGAAAAACACACTCTATGGACCCCCTTCTTAAAAAGAGGAATTACCACCCAGGTCTGCCACTCCAAAGGCACTGTCCCCTACAACATCCAGAAATATGAGGAACTGGGGTGAGCCATAGGGCGCCGCAACTGTTTTGACAACCTCAACGACGTCGACCCCAGTTATTAGAGAGCCTACCTCCCTTCCTCCAGCTCTGCCTCTTCCACATAATGTGTGTTGGCGGAATTGAAGAGATCTTTGAAGTATTCCTTCCACTGCCTGACTATATACTCAGTTGAATTCAGCAGCTTCCCACCAGCGTCTTTGGTGCTGATTGAAGACAGTGCTGACCTTGTTCCATGACCTCACGGAACTCCTCCCACAGCTAGGTTTTTGCCTCCGTGACTGCTTGAGCAGTGCATCGCTTGGACTGCTGGTAACTTTCAGCTGCCTCAGGAGTCCCACAAGGCATTGGAAGAAATTAATTATGTATAGTTCTTAGAATAGATCTACATATTAATCCCTGAAGGGAAGTTGCAATGTTGTAGCAACAGGTCAAATGAATCACTAAAAAAAATAAAATAAAATAAATTCACAATGTTAAATCCACACCATATTTACAGTTTATGTAACATAACACCCCGTTTAAGATGTGCAAAAAATATAAAAATATATGGACAGTGCAAAGTGTAAAAAGTACAACATAAAGTGGACTTGAAATTTAGATATTGAGTGCAAAATTGGTATGGGATGTGCATCAGTAACAGTAAATTCACAGTGCAAATCATTTCAGCACTGTATCTAGGCTGACTGAGAGCCATCATTCTATTGAACCATGTTCTTCCTAGAGCCCTCACCAGTAATGATTTCATGAACTTCTTTAATAATAAAATTATACTCATCAGAGAAAATATCCTACACCTCACAGATCCCAGTTCAACAACAGAAACGTATCAGGTTCGGGAAACCAAGGATCCAATAGTACAGAGTCACACGGGGGGCTTTCTAAATCAATAGTCATTATAATTAACAAGGTAAAACCGTGAATTCAAAACTGGGCAAAGGTACAGACAAGGATTAGGCAAACTCAGTAAATGGAACACGGAACAATGATCGAACACAAGGAGACTCACAAGGAATGTACGCTGGACTGCTCACTAAGAAGACAAGACAATCTGGCACAGGACGAAGGGAACACGGGGGTTAAATACATGAGGTAGAAAATTGGACACAGGTGGGACACATAAGGGAGAAGGAGTAATCAAACACACCTGAGGGACAAGACTAGACAGGAAGTGGGGAATAGAGACATAGGGATTTCAAAACAAGAGAGGAAATACTAACTGACCATAGCAATCCATACAGATTCATTGCTATGCAGATGACATGCAATTACACTTATCAATGAAGCTAATTGAAACCCATCAGTTGGCTAATCTCTATACATGTCTTAAGGACATTAAAAACTGGATGTCTCATAACTTTTTATTGTTAAATTCTGACAAAAATGAAGTAATTGTGCTGAGCCCTAAACACATTAGAGATTCATTATCCAACAACAATATCAATCTAGATGGCATTGCCTTGACCTCTAGTATCATTGTCGGAAACCTGGGTGTTATCTTTGACCTGGAGCTGTCTTTTAACTCACATGTAAAACAGATTTCAAGGATGGCCTTCTTTCACCTCCGTAACATTGCTAAAATCAGAGACATCCAGTTTCAACAAGATGCAGAAAAACTAGCTCACGCATTTGTTACTTCCAGGCTGGATTGCTGAAAATCTTTATTTTCAGGCTGCCCTAATAAGATTTTTAAAGACTCTTCAGTTTATCCAGAAAGCAGTTGCGCTTGTACTGACTAGACCTAAGATCAGAGACTATATTTCCCCCGTACTGGCTTCTCTGCACTGACTAGTACCCTATCACCCATCCAGCGCCCTACGCTCCCAGGATACAGGATTATTGGTGATCCCAAGAATCAACAAAAGTAGAATGGGAGGCAGAGCCTTCAGCTATCAAGCTCCTCTCCTGTGGAACCATCTTCCAGTCTCGGTGTGGGAGGTAGACATACTCTGATTTTAAGAGAAGACTTAAAACCTTCCTTTATAATAAAGCTTATAGTAACGGCTGGCCTAACTAGCCCTTAGTTATGCTGCTATAGGCATAGGTTGCTGGGGGAACATTCCATGATGCACTGAGCTCTCTTCTCTGCCCCCTCTGACTGAGACTCCATCTCTGCTCTTCTAAATGTCCATATCCTTACACTATCTTTACTTCTTCATCATCTTGCAGGTCTTTTAGGTCGCGGTGGGAGCTGCTGCTGTGGTCTTGCCTGACGCCTACCGCTCAAATTAGGACAGGATATCCTGTGACTTGGAACCTAGGCTGGATTGCCAAGCCTAGCCCAATGACTTCTGGACCAACATACTATATCTATACACTATGGATTAATAGACACATATGTTCTCAAACATTCTTTGTAAACTGTTATTGTCATGTTGTTGTGTTCTGTACAAGTGACATCTATTGCACGTCCATCTGTCCTAGGAAGAAGGATCCTTCCTCTATGGTTCTTTCTGAGGTTTCTTATTTACCCTGTTTAGGTTTTTTTTTTAACTTTTTACTCACCTGGTTAGAGGGTCTAAGGTAAGAGGGTGTCACATCTGTACAGTTTTTCAAGGCCCAGTGAGATAATATGTAAATTGTTATTTTGGGCTATACAAATAAATTAGATTTTATTTTAAGATGATTTCATTTGAAATTGGTAAGTAGGCACATAGGCTCTTCTGCTTGCAAAGAGGCAAGTCATTTCACCGTTTTACTGCAGCGGCCAGGAATGACTTCCTGTAGCGGTTCGCATTACATCGGATTTGAAGGAGTCTCTGGCTGAAAACACTCTGCTGTTTGATCAGCAGGTCATGGAGTGGATGTTCCCTATTCTCCATTACAATGAGCAGTTTGTGCACCATTCTCCTCTCTATCACCACCCGCAGGGGCTTCAGAGTAGTCCCCAGCACAGAACCAGCCTTCCTTATTAATTTGTTCAGTGTTTTGGTGTCCCTGGCTGTGATGCTGCTGCCCCAACAAATGACTGCAATCAGTACTGCACTTGCAACAATAGACTGATAAAAAATATGCAACTTCTTGCTGCACTTTATGAAATCTTCCTCAGATTTCTCAGGAAATAAGGTCTGTTTTGTCCCTTCCTGTGTACAGCCTCAGTGATACAACTCCAATCCTGTCTGCTATCTAAGTGTACTCCCAGGGACTTGTAACTTTTCTCCCTCTCCACCTCTTCCTCAAAGATTGAAATGTTGCCATGGCTCCGAGTTGGACTGTAAGTCTGAGGTGTACAGTGTGAGGAGGAAAGGTGAGAATAAAGTCCCCTATGGTGCTCCTGTGCTGCTGTTGATCTGTTCAGACACACATTCTCTCAGTTGGATAAACTGGTCTGTCTGTCAGGTAGTCAATAATCCATGATGTTGTGGCAAAGTCGACCTGCATCCTCTGGAGTTTCCCTTCTGCCTTTCTGGTTGAAAGGTCTGGAGAGATCTAAGAACATGATATGTGTCTGGAGGAGGGTAGGAGGGCAGCTGAGGATCCAGAGCTGAATCTGTTAAAAAAGACATTCAGTTCGTTTTCCCTATTCAGGTTTACCTTGGCCTGATTTCCCTTCACTGTAAACTCCTTGATGGTCTTCATTCCTGACAACACATCCCTAATGTTGTTCTGCTGGAGCTTGGACTCCAAATCAAACAAAATCAATTAAAATAAAATTTGACATTTTTTAGCCCCAAATCACAAATTACCAATTGTCTCACTTGGCTTTCACAAAATGGTAAAGATGTGACACCCTCTGGCCTTAGACCCTCGAACCAGGTGAGGAAAAACACAAAACAGAGAAAAATAAGAAATGTCAGGAAGAACCACAGAGGAGTGATCCCTCTTCCTAGGATGGAGAGACTTGCAATAGATGTCACTTGAACGGAACATGACATTAACAGGTTAATAAGAATGTAGTAGTTCATGAGTCTATTAATCCAGATGTATGCAAAATTTCTTGACCCAGAGGTAGGTGTAAATCTGTTGGTTCAGGAGTCATAGTGGTCATGTATCCAGATTTGTGTGTTGCTTATGAAATTTATAAGTCCAAGAGTATGTGGAATATATAAATCCAGAGGTATGTGAAGTTTGTTGATCCAGAAGCAGGTGTAGTCTATTGTTCCAGGAGTTGTTGTAGTCCGTGTATCCAAATCTGAGTGTTGCTATTGAGGTCAGTGAGTCCAAGAGTATGTGGAATTTCTAAATCCAGAGGTATGTGAAGTCTAGTGATCCAGATGCAAATGTTGTCTGTTGGTCTAGAAGTCATTGTAATCCATGGATCCAGATTTGCGTCACAAGTCACTAGATCTCCTGTCATAATGTGGGCAGTAGATGTCGGGCAAGAACACAGCAGCAGCTCCCATTGCGACTTATAAAACTTGCAGGATGATAAAGCACAAAGACTCAGGGGAAGAAGTATAGTTAGTATAAAGTTTTGTTAGGCTCTGCACAATAAGAGGAGCAGAGATAGAGTCAGAGTCAGAGGGGGAGGAGAAGAGAGGAGCTCTGTGTGAGTTAAAAGACAGCTGTCTGGTCAAAGATAACGCCCAGGTTTCTTACAGTGGTGCTAGAGGCCAAGGCAAAGCCATACAGGTTAACTCTTGTTGTTGGGTAATGAGTTTTAAGGCCCAGAACAATTACTTCATTTTTGTCAGAGTTGAATAGTGAAAAGTTATGAGACATACAGTTTTTTATGTCCTTAAAATATGCCTGGAGATTAGCTAAGTGATAGGTTTTATCTGGCTTCACTGATAAGTATAATTGCGTGTCATTTACATAGCAATGAAAATTGTATAATAATATTGCCTAAAGGAAACAAGTAAGGACTGATGTAAGTAAGGACTGCCTCCTGGACACATTAGGAAAGGAGATCCTGTGACTTGGATCCTGTGACTTGGATCCTAGGCTGGATTTCCAAGTGCAAATCGGGACCCACAGATCACAATGGCTTCTGGATCAATAGACTACACCTGCTTCTGGACCACTACACTTCACATATCCCTGGATTTACAGATTCTACATACTCTTAGACTCAGCAACACCCAGATCTTGTTACATGGAGCACAATGACTCCTTGACCAACAGAGTCCACCTGTGTCTGGATCACTACACTTTCCATACATCCGGACTCATAGAATCCATGGACTCTGGGACTCATGGATGTTTTATGCATTCTAAATGAACTGTTGTTATCATGTTTTTGTGTTCTGTACAAGTGACATTTATTGCACGTCTGTCCGTCCTAGGAAGAATGATCCTTCCTCTGTGGCTCTTCCTGAGGTTTCTTATTTTCCCTGTTTAGGGTTTTTTTTTAGGTTTTTCTTCACCCGGTTCGAGGGTCTAAGGGCAGAGGATGTCACATCTGTACAGTTTGTCAAAGCCCAGTGAGATAATGTGTAAATTGTGATTTCGGGCTATACAAATAAAATTTGATTTGATTTGATTTGATTTGATAAGTATTGGTCAAAGCACAGAAACTTGTGGGACTCAGTGAGTAACTTTATCATAAAAGCAGATCCCTTAATGTCAATTTGTTGTTTTTTTTTTTTTTCGTTTTTTTTCTTCCTTTATTTTACCAGGTAAAATCAATTGAGAACAGTTTCTCATTTACAAAGACGACCTGGCAAGAGGCCCCAGCAGAAGTAAAAACAAAACAGTACACATGAATCCAGGACACAACCGTACAACCAATAAGGAAGAGACAATAAAGTCAAAAACAACATAAATAACTACAAAAATATATAGCGTCCAAACGGGGAATCAACACGTACAACAGTCAATTAGGGACTGTTGCAGTTTCTGTTTAAACACGTGGCGTGATGGAAGAGCAGAAAGTTTAAGGAGTGTTGAAAGGAGTTCCAGTCACTTGCTGGAGCAAAACTAAAGGACTTTTGGCCAAAGACAGTGCGGGCTTTTGAAATAGACAGAGTAATAAAGTCACTGGACCTCAGGTGATAGTTATTATGGGAAAGGTGCAAGAGGTTAGAGAGGTATTGACGTGTTTTCCCTAGTAGAGTCTTATAGACAAGTACATGCCAGTGATGACGTCGCCTGGTGTGGAGGGAGGGCAAGCCTGTCAGTTTATACAGATCACAATGGTGAGTGGAAAAAGGCACACCAGAGGCAAAACGGAGGGCTGAATGGTGGAGAACATCCAGTCCGTTAAGGACACACTTGGAGGCCATTTTATAGATGACATCACCATAATCCAACATAGGGAGTATGGTCATCTTCACCAGGATATGTTTGGCAGATAGTGTGAAAGAGGCCTTATTACGGTAAAGGAACCCCAATCTGGCCTTAACTTTGGCCTGCAGGTTATTAATGTGAAACTTGAAAGAAAGTGAGTGGTCCAGCCAGAGACCCAGGTATTTGTAGAAGCTGACGAAGTCCAGTTCTGAGCCGTCAGCACAGGTAATCTTCGGGGGGCAAGAGACACTGTTTTTCCGATCAAATAACATACATTTAGTTTTCTTTGAGTTGAGACGCAGGTGAAGGTCGTGAAAAGACTTTTCAATAGAAGTGAGACTGAGTTGGAGGGTGGATGCGGCAGGGTGGAGTGAAGGGCCAGATGAGTAGATGATGGTATCATCAGCATAAAGGTGTATCCGGGAGGCAACGATAGCCTTAGCCACATCATTTATGTAGATGGAAAACAAGGTTGGGCCCAAGATGGAACCTTGAGGCAAACCTTTAGTGATGTTAAGTGGATCTGACACAACATTTTCTGACTTCACTCGCTGTACACGATTATTGAGATAGCTGGCAAACCAGTTAATGCAGCTCTTGGACAGGGCAATGCTGGAGAGTCTATGTAAAAGAATGTTATGGTCTACTGAATCGAAGACCATGGCTAGATCCAAGAAGGCAGCTATGCAGACCTGTTTGTTGTCCATAGAGGTGATGATGTCATCGAGGACCTTTAGGGTAGCGGTAATGCATCTGTGGCCGGTTCTGAACCCCAACTGCAGATCTGACAGGATATGGTTGGAGTCAATGACAGGGGTTAGCTGTTTGTGAACTAATTTCTCTAAGACCTTGGCCAGGCAAGGCAGGATGGATGTAGGCCTATAGCAGTTGGGGTCAGAGCCAGAGCCGCCTTTGAAAAGAGGGAAGATCATGGCAGATTTCCAGTCAAGGGAAAACAGACAGACAAATGGACAAGTTAAACAAATATGTAATGGGGGCAGCAATAATGTTAGTAGCTACTTTTAAAAACATGGGATCAAACCCGTCATTGTAATGGGTGTGAGAGTGGACCCAAGAAAAGTACAGATCTAGGCCGGCACAGTTCAGGACTTTATTAACAAAGTTCACGAGTCCAAATGGACGGCAATCAGAAAGCCTGGTCGGCACAGTATATGTTCAGGATGGGAACGAAGTCTCCGGATAGGAAGTCCGGGCAGACTGCAGGCAGACAGGGAACGGGCAGATGCAAAGTTCAGAGACCGAAGACAGGTCAGGTTACCGGGGCAGAGACGAGGGGACGTGGTCAGGGGCAGAAGGCAGGTCAGGTAACAGGAGATTCGCCCGGGAATGAGTGCTGGAAGGTAGTGCATGATGCGACGATGATCTGGCAGAGACGGTGTGTGGAAGAGATAGTTAAGAGGAGGCTGGGTGATTGGTTGCAGCTGGGAGGAACAGGTGAGTCTGATGATGTTGATTAGGGCAGGCAGGTAGAGTGGTTTGGTAGGGGAAAACCAGGAGTGGATTGTGATAGTCATAGCCAGCAGATTTATTTGAGTCCAACTTGGTGAGTTCTTCCAAAACTTCTGAGGCAGAAACGAGATGAAGGGAGAAGCCAACATCACTGAATGGAGGAGGGGTTGGTGATGGAGCAGTGATAGCAGTAACGGCATGCGATGAGTGGACAAAATGTTGGTTGAAGAGAGAGGCCATGCGTGATTTATCAGTGACGATTGTGTCGCCAAATTTCATAGAGGTGGGTAGGTGAGGGGAAGTGAACTTATTTTCGATAGGCTTGACTGTTTTCCAAAACTTCTTGGGGTCTGCGCCACAGGACGAGAATTTCTCCCTGAAATGGTTTATTTTAGCTGACCTAATTGCCTGTGTGGTTTTATTTCTGCATTGCCTGAAGGCGAGCCTCCGCCATAAGGCGTTTTTATGACGGATCAAATTAGCCAGGTCAGGGGAGAACCAGGGGCTGTAGCGATTCTTGGTCCGGAATCATTTCAGTGGGGCATGCTTGTCAATAATAGTGCTGAATGAATCTTTAAAATAAGACCAGACATCACCCATAGAAGGGATGAGGTTAATTCTCTCCCAGTTGACGGCTGCCACATCATGTAGAAAGGCCTGCATATCAAACTTCTTCAGGGAGCGTTTGATTACAATCCAATCATAGGTGAGCGGTTGACTGACAGGGCAGAGCGAATGCATGCTATGGTGCAGTGATCTCTCAGGTCTTGACTGAAGACTCCAGATTGATAATTAGAAGGCGTATTAGTTAGAATAATGTCGATCAGTGAGGCAGCTGTAGGAGAGTTCGAGTTGAATCTGGTAGGTTCAGATATAATTTGAAAGAGGTTTAGGGCATCGGGTTGCTGTGTCACTAAGACAGGAGGGTTGGACATATCCCAATTCAAATCACCTAAAAGGACAAACTTTGAGGATATATGAGGAGCCAGAAGTTCACTGAGTGATGTTAAAGCACAAGCCGGGGCAGATGGTGGTCTATAACAAGCGGCAACAGAAAGAGAAAAGTTTTTTGATAGTTTAAGTTTTAAAACTAACAATTCAAATTGTTTCAGGACAGCTTTAGACAAAGATACAGAACATTGCAAATGTTCTTTTACAAAGATAGCCACTCCCCCACCATTAGTGGCTCGATCCTGGCAAAAGACATTGTAACCCGGTATAAGGATGTCAGAGTTAAACATTTTTCTTAAACCATGATTCGGAGATAGCTAAAACATCAGGATTAGCAGTGTGTACCCAGGATTTTACCAGATCAATTTTAGGCAACAAGCTACAGATATTGACATGTAGGAATCCAAATGATTTGCGATCACAAAAATCACTAAATGTCATATTAGTAGCAATAGGAGTAGCATCACCATTAGCAGGCTCGGGGTGAACATTGCCAGAGATGAATAACATGAGGATGATTAATGTACGTTGGAGAACAGTGCCAAAATAGTATCCATGTTTTACATTCATAGAGGGCTTAATCAAAATTGAAGAGGAAAATGTATGGAAATGGAAATTGAGCTGCTGCAGTAGCATATACGAAGACAATGGAACAAAGTTTTTTAAACAATGTGTAGGGAGACCAACAGTCATTGTAATCCAGAAGGTTGATGGCAGATTGTAATTTAAAGTACTGCCATAGCCAGTCTGTGGCAAAATTATCTCATGAACAGGAGAGTACCTGGAGGTAGTGACAGTTCCAGGATCCAAGGCAGATAAAATAAAAAGTAAAATAATATAAAGAGCCATATTTAGTGAGTAATAGAGAAGCATGACATATAGGCAGGGAGGGACTTAACTGAAGCTAGCTGAGATCCAGGCTGTAGCAGGTGTAGGCCCAGGCTGAAGCCAGCTGAGATCCAGGCTGTAGCAGGTATAGGCCCAGGTTGAAACCAGCTGAGATTCAGACTGTAGTAAATGTGGGCCCAGGCTGAAGCTAGCTGAGATCCAGGCTGTGGCAGGTGTAGGCCCAGGCTGAAGCCAGCTGAGGACCAGGCTGTACCAGGTGTAGGCCCAGGCTGAAGCTAGCTGAGAACCAGGCAAAGTGCCCTCGATGTCAGCTCAGATCACTTTGACAGAGTATTTTTAGCTGCTGCTTGTCAGTTAGCTAATGCTAACTGACGCCTTTCTAGCAACTCGTCCGTCGTTTTTTGCTAAAATGTCGGCGTTGGCGGTCGGAAAGCTTTTCTTCCAACAACTGCAGCACGATGGTGCCCCCAACTACGATGTAGTTGTGATGATCAATAGTGTCAAAAGCCGCACTATGGTCTAATACTACTAGTACAAATAAGTCCCACATCAGATGCAGTGAGGAGGCCAGTTGTAACTTTCACCATTGCTGTTTTTGTGCTGTGATGCGTTCTAAAACCTGACTGGAAATCCTCAAATAGACTATTATCCTGAAGAAAGTCAAATAGCTGTTTAGCTACTGACTTCTCTGAAAACTTTGAACAAAAATGGAGGTTGGATATTGGTCTATATTGGACTCCAGCTTCCTCCTGTACACCTCCTTGCACTCTCTTTGCTTCACTTACAGTCTCTCTTGCACATTCCTCAGTAGATCTCTGTCTCTGTTCCTGAAGGCTCTCTTCTTCATGCTCAGGAGCTCCTTTAGATTGTTGGGGATCCAGGGCTTGTTTTTGGGAATCACCTCGCTATCCTTGTAAGTATGATGGTGGTCACACAGAAGTTGATGTACTCTGTCACATAGTCTATCATGGAGTTGATGTCATTTCCATGAGGCTAACAGAGTACGTCCCAGTCTGTGTCTTCAAAGCTCCCCCAAAGAACCTCATCCGCTTCCTATGACAACCACCTCTCAGTCCTTGGGGTCACAGGCTGCTCCTAAACGATACTAGTATACGGGAGTGTGACAAGTACAAGATTGCCGTCTGATATGCCAAGTAGAGGGAGGGCTATGGAGCTGTATGCATTCTTAACATTTGCATACCTTATTATTTATTCTTAAAAGTTTGCCTTCTATCTATATGAAGAAGAAACAGCACCTTCAAAATAAAGCAGGAAATACTAGAAATGTAAATACAAATGAATTCTAGGAATCTTAACATTAGAAACACAAGTCAAACACACACATACACAAATACAAAGACCCTACACACTAAAAAAAACTAACTCAGAAACTCAGGAACAGAAAACCAAAACAAATCAATACCTATGACAAAAGCTAACTACATTTCTGTATTTTTTTGTACAAAGCTTTTCAACTACAGTCTCTTTTTTATTGAGATGTTTTTGTAAAACCACCCCATAATTCAGATAGTCAACCTGAGATGTATATGAGATGTATACACAGTATACATAAGGCAACTCCTATTATCACCTCCAATACACCCTTCTTATTTTGTGATCTCTTTAAGCTGTAAAATTTTTCCATCTGTCTTTCTTTCTGTTAATGCCTCTACTACTACTACTACTACTACTTCCCTACAAAAGTACCATCCACCTGCAGGCTCTGGCTAGGGGGGCTTCAAGCAGTTTTCTCATGAGGTCAGAGCTCAGACACCGAACCTAAATAAACACTTCAGTCAGGTAAAAAAAACCTCATCTCATAAAAAGCTTAAATAACTGATAAAACTCATGAAGAGAGGTCAACTATAATTACTGCCATTTCCCCCCATAGATCAAAAAAGAATAAAACCAGATTTGACCCTAAAGTTGGCCCTTTTAATTTTCACAACACTGTTTCTGTAATCTTCATTTAATATATTGCACATTCATAAAATTTTAGCAATACTTACTCTCCAAGCAAAACACAACTAAGAGAAGCATGAAAATCAATGTGTAGGTTATTAACGTGTAAATTAATTGTCTATTTATTTTCATACTGTACTGATATGAGTAAGAGCAAAACTAAATAGACTAACAGTCAATAGCCAATAAACATATACAGTATATTTTGTAATGAATGTGCCGCACACTGTTTTATTAATTAGATTTTGGGAACCCAATTGTCCTGGAGGATGTTCCTAAATTAAATTATTTATTTTTTGAGTTCCATCCAGGATGTATTACTATATTTTCTGAATACAGATATGCTGAAACCAAATTTTATAGCAAATTGGCTAAAAAAAAGAAAAAAAAAAGGAAATATACTATTTGCTGTGTTCCCTTGCCAGCAGAGAGACAGATGGGTCTTTATATTGGGATTTTTGTCATGCTGAGTCAAACCATGCCATGCTCATACCAGTTTAAATGCAGAACACTTGAGTGGGGCCTAAGCAAGCAATGACATCTCGCCAACACATGACTCCCCTTCTCTCCCTCAAACTAGCTAATCTTATGAAAGTGAACCTATGTTTGTGCAGGAGAGCAGAGAGAACGACTTTATGAAGTCTATGTGTGGAGTATGTGCTCTTAATTTTCCTTTCTATATTCAATCTTATTAAAATGAAAATGCAACCGATGACAAATAGATTATGTAGTAAATAGCCTACCATTTATTATTCGTCCCAAAGGGACATGAGAAATTTAAAAATTAGGGAGGGGAAGGTCACTATGCTAGCACTCATAAACAGTCACATCTGACACACAGAATGCACCAGTTAAACTCCTTACTAACACCGAAATTAGCAGAAAGTTGTTTCCTTGATCAGTCTTGGCAGATTGTTGGTGTTGACTGTTGTAAATGTTATTGTTTGGTTGGACTTTTGCTGTTATGCTTTCAATCAAAAAAATACAATTAACCTTTCCCTTTTACTGTTGGACAGTTGTGCCTTTACGTTCTAAATAACACTGAACTCATCTTTTTTTGCAGTCAGAAGTTTTTGATACACATATTCCCTGGAATTTCTCCCAATAAAGAATGCTGGCTCTAGAAACAAGTCTACCACCATAATTTACTTGAGCTCCGCCTGAATATCTCTCCAACACTGCAAGAATTTGGGACTGCCCCAGGTCCCCATACTTTTGTAGCTTCAACTAAATCTCTCTGGTTTAAAGTTTGGTTTTTCTCCTGCAATCCCTCTTTGCACTTAAAGATATCTGCTTTATTTTTCTCTTTCATCAGCTCTTTCAGCTGTAGTACTTGTGTACTGTGGTGAAAACCAAACATTTCCTAATGTTACTACATCAAAATAAAAGCTTGAAAATAAACAAAATTACTAAGGACTTAGATGGAATTTAACAGAAAAATTATATGTGGTTATCACAATTAGTGAGATTTGAAAGTAGCCGTTTTTTCAATTATATTGCAGGGAGAGGGGATTCAAGCAGAAACAGCCACTCTGAGATAAAAAGCTGCAGATGATCTTCTCTTTTTTTACTGCATGTCTACAAACAGCTCACCTCACCTCACCTCACCTCCTCCTCCTTTTAACGTCTTATATACATGTGAAATAGGTATATCCACTATTCAACAGACTTTCCTGACCACAAGTCATAGCCTAGATCAGTCTGCTGCTCTTAAATGTATTTGACTCAAGAGCAGTGTGGTGTTAAAAACACACCTTCAAATTGTTTGCCTTTAAAACTATATTATGATGTAAGTTTGACAGATCCAGACTGTCTTCACACGGGCTGCCTCAACAAACCCTGAGGCTGTGTTTTGACATCCTGACAGATTTTAAAATCAATTTGCATCATACACAAAGAAAGAGACACAACAACAACTTGAAAATACTGGTGCATCACACACTGCAAAAATATTTATTAAAATCATCATGCCAGAGGAGGCAATGCACCAGCTCACATGATCTCTCATCTGATCTCCTGGGGAAACAGATGAAGGCTTTCTGCCTCAGGATCTGAAAAGGGGCATATGATATATCTTTTGATATCATTTTCTACACAAAATGAACAGGGTAAAAGAAAACAACTCATTCAAAATGATTTAATGCAACACCTGGTAAGCATGCTAAGTGAAGTACTGTTATTCAAGCCCACCCTGATTTTATATGATTAACAGGTAGTTTGGTGTACAAGAAAATGCAAATTTATGTGTGTTACCATCCAATAAAATTATACAAATATTATATAGGAGCTAAAATATCAAGACAACCAGAAGGTTGTAAAGTTTCCAGTCGGGTCATGTTACAAGAAAAATAAGGTTCAATCTGACAATGCAATTACATAGCAACTAACTAAACGGAGGGGATGAGGAAAGGAAAATGCAACAACAAAGACTACATCTTCTTCATCAGTCCACTACTACACCATGTTTTCATCTGCTGCATTTATTCTTTCTTGCAGTGGAAGATGGAAGCTTACGTGTTGTTTAAATTAGGTGAATTTGATTAATTATTAGCTTCATCTGTTAACATTGCACTTACTATACATGTTTCAATACCCCAACTTTTTCAACCTTATTTCAGGATTTGTTTGAATTTTATGTGTTTCCATTAATGTTTTTTTATGTGCAAATGAGTCAAAAAAGTCAAAAAACTATCCATGAATTAGGGTAAGCACGAGGTGATCAGTCTTTTGCCCAACCATAGGAGAACATGCCATATACACATTCCAAGTACCTTACATCGTAGACAACTGCAAAAAAACTGTAAAAGTATTACAAAAGGACCTCGTATGCAAGAAAAAAAATGGTCGTCCCCAAAATGAAAGTACACTTTAACCATTACATTTAATCCTCTGGGTGGACATAGTCTGAATAAGCCTATTTACTGGCCTAACTGATCTACCTAATCTGGTATGGATTTCATTCCCTAAAAAACCCACAGAACCCCTCTCCTTCAGAGGGATCAGAATGAGACTCGCTTGTAGTGACAAAGTCCCTATGAAGTGAGGACTGACCGTGTGGAAACACTAACAACAAACTCGACACTGTCGGTGTCAAATGACTGGTCAGATGGCTGAAAACCAACTGAACTTGACTCAGCAGTCTCTGCATCCACAAGAACTTGTGGCTCAGCACTCTCGTCCACATCGGTCCTGCATGGTGAGAACCTGCTAATTTCTTCCCTGTCAATTCTCTGATCCTCTCCTAAACCACTGGGACCTTTAGGTATGTCCAACAAGATAGGCTGATCAGCCTCTTTAGCTGATGACTGTCCGGGAACCACTGGACAGTCCTGGCATTACTCTGCTCCATCTCACCCAACAAGCCCACAGTATGCTGACTCTGACCATCACTGGGGACAGAAAACTGAAAACATGAAGAGATTCCTATTCCTATATGACTTTTCAATACCTGCCAGCTGTAGAAGCTCAGCTATGACTGAGCTTTCAATATTAGCCCCTTGGTCAGAGTCAAGACAGGCTGGAAATCCATACACTGAAAAGAAGTTATTTCAGAGCATGCAAGCAACTGTCTTAGCAATTTGGTTAGGGCAGGGATAAGCACTGGCCAACATGGTAAAATGATCAGTAACCACTAACACATCAACTGATCTGTTATTAGCATCCACTGCTAACCAAAAACCTACACACACTAATTCCAATGGTTCAGTAGTGGCAATGGACACGAGCAGAGCTCTGGCCTCCAGCTTTGGAGCTTTGTTCAACAGGAACCTCTTACATTGAGTAACATACAACCTGACATCATCAGTCATTGTATCCCAGTAGAAACATTGCCTGTTGAGGACATTGCTGTCCTTGATGGCCAGCTTCATCATGCGCGCCCCTCAGCAACATACTGGAAAAGTCTCTATTTGCTCACAGGATGTTTAGAAATACGATGAAGCACACCCAGTTGGGTTGTGAGTTTTCCCCACTGCCTCAATGTCCTATTTGTCCCTTCAGACTCGTGAACTCTTTCCTGCGAGATGGATGGTGGTCCCTGTCCAGAAATAACCATATTCTGCTCAAAACAGGGTCTTGAGACTGAATTCTGTGCAGTTCTTCAAGAGTGAAAACAGGCAATGGGTGACCCATTGCTACCACCTGCTGCAGTTGCTGAACGTGACAGAAGATGGCCCTTGCTGAAACACCATCGACCCAGTGACGATGCACATGTAAGACAGCAAACACATCTTCTCCAGATATCTTACCAACAATGCAAACCTCACCCCCACAGACTGTGAAGGAACTTGATTTAAGTGGATGCTTCTCCCTGACCTCTGGCCGCTCACAGTAGAGATGATATGTATCCTGTACATGGGGCATTGACACCACTTGCCTCCTTTAACAACACATCATAGGGAGTTCTTGTCAACTTATGCATCACATTGAACTTCACAAACTCTGCTGAGGGCATCACCCAGAGTATTCTTAGATCCAGGAAGGTACTGGATGTCGAAATAAAATTGGGCCAGATTCGACACCCACCTGTGCTCACATGCATCCAATTTTGGTTTAGTCAGAATGTATTTGAGTGGATTATTATCTGTCCAAACAGTAAATTTCTGCCCCTGCAACCAATGAGGAAACTTATCATGGATGGACCACTTCATCACAAAGAATTCCAGACTATAGGCCGGGTACTTAGACTGAGCATGATTCAGTAACTTGCTAGTGAATGCAATAGGCCTAGCTGTTTCATGACAGTTGTGCCTACAACCAGTTTATCTACCTGCCCATCAACAATCAAAACTGGGACAAAATATTCAGAGCAATCAAAACTCTGTTGATTGTGCATTTTTCATCACTGGAGGGAAGAGGGGTTGACAGGGACTCAAGATTAGATCTAGAAGACCCATCTACCTGGGTATCACTGCCTATCCCCTCCTGAGAAGTTCCAACCATTACTTCTTTCTACCCTGACATTTGGCTCCCACAAAGCGTCCGCACCTTTCTGTGATTATCCAGATGTTCCTGCACTTCTTGGGCTGACCATTCATGAGGTGGCTTTGTTTTAAAGTTCAGAGACAGTTCTTTATCAAGGCAGTTCCGAACAAACATGATAACTGCATGACGACTTAAATCAGTAGCAGGCTCACCTTTACTGATAAGGCATTACTCATTTCAACAGATTTGTTGAGTCTAATCCAATAATCTAAGGGGTTTTCTCCAGCAAAAGGCTGTACTGTATAAAAAACAGCTAGAGGTAGGTCGGAGTGCACAACGTCACCAAAATGGCGCCTCAGCAAGCTGTAAACTACATTAACGTCATTTACGTCTGTTTTGCTGTGCAGCCACACTTTGGTGATGTCCCTAGCTTTGCCCAAGAGTCTGGTTCTGCCCCACTGTAGCATTTTTTGACATGTAACTCCTCATTAACTCCTCATTAACTCCTCCCACTCAGATATAGAGTGCTTATCTGAGCCATCCCCTCTAAATATTGACTTCAGAATGTAGTAGCAAGTTCAACAATGATGCATCCATAACAGTGGTGCCACACTGGTCATGATGGAAAACATGCTGAGGTTGATCAGTGATCGGAGCAGGTGTTGAAACAGAATTAACATTTTTCCATGAACTGGCCTTTATATATTCTCCAATATCAGCTCCAATTGATCTAACTATTTCAGCAAGCTGACTGGGAGAACACTCTGTAACGGTGTCTGTAATGTTTTGAAGTGCTGGACCCTCTGGTGATAATGGTGGATTACAATGACTTCTTTACCAACAGAATGTACCCGTGTCTGGATCACTACACTTCACATACCCCTGGATTTATAGATTGAACATACTCTTGGACCCACTGACTTCATCAGCAACTCTCAGATCTGGATACATGGACTAAAACAACTCCTGGACTAATAGACTCTACCTTCTTCTGGATCGATAGACTTTATGTACCTCTTTATTTATAGATTCAGCATACTCTTGGACTTATAAATTTCATAAGCAACACACAAATCTGGATACATGGACCATGTATGACTCTTGAACCAACAGACTACACCTGCTTCTGGGCCAAGAGATTTCTCATTAATCTGGTTTTATAGATGTCAAAATGTTAAAAGAAGTAATTGTACTCAGGCCGCCCACATGACGGGCAGGAGTTGTACCACTGCACTGTTATTTTAGATAACTGTTTCTCAGCTGTGTGCTTATCACTTTCCCTGCGTTTGCACATTTTATTCTTGAATTTACATGTTTTGTTTCTATTTTATTAGTGTTATTTTGTACTATTTATTTTGATGTACAGTATGTACTGCTTTTAAGCACTTGTTTGACAGACTTTGGATTGCTATTTATTGCTTTCCGTGGACATTTATGGTTGGACTGAGAAGGTGACGAGAAACAGCTGTGCATCTCAACCTAGAGAGAGCAGATTGGCTGCAACACAGGTGGACTGAAACAATATAAAGACCGGGAAGGTGAACAGAAGGAAGAGGAAGAAAGTGGAAGAGGCTGCTGGAGAACGAGTCAGCGCTCGAGGGCTGACAGCTGGTGTGGAGCAACAGCAGCACAAGGAGTTGGTTCAATGCTCTCCATAATGTAAGTAAAGGAAAGTGGCCGAGCCTACAGGAGTTGTGTGTGTGTATGAGTGTCTGTATGCACAGCCGATCCTGGGTTATCACTTTTGTGCCAACAACTGAGCGTGTCCGTCCATCCTAGGAAGGAGGATCACTACTCTGTGGTTCTTCCTGAGGTTGTGTTGCTCTGCCAAAGCCTTGATTGGTGGTGGGACTTCTATAGGACTGTGGTGAGCTACTTACTACACCATGTACTTGTTCCTGTCCTTGTAAGAAATGGCGACTGAAATGTAACATAGTCTTGTTGGACATCCAGTCTGAAATGTGCTGATATACCTTCCACAAATTTGTTGCCATCTGGCAGTCTTTGTAATGCTGTGATGAGGAGTCGTACAAATACACATATGTAAACTTCTTTAGTGTACCTCTCCTTAATTTGGTCCATGTAGATTCTACAGCAACAGGAAATGAAATATGTAGGAAGTGCAAGCCAAGCACAACAATCACTGTTGTGGTTTATGTCTCCACAACTTCTATTAAATTTTTGGGTAGGTGTTCTTCACCCTACACAGTGATAGAATGCACGGTGATGCAATAATTATGACATACCCATGGCGTTGCTCCAAGGCACAAATATTAATCCAGTTTCTGACTTGTGGCAAAATACTCCATATAGCTGGGAGGCTTTGAGCATCCAGGGACGTCTGCAAGGATCTTGTTTTTGGACTTCAGCTCGGCTTTCAGCACCATCATCCCAGAAAACCTCCACCGGAGCCTCACCCAGCTCACAGTGCCCGTATCCACCTGTCAGTAGATCACCAGCCTCCTGGCTGACTGGGGAGCATCACATCCAGCACCCACACCATCAGCACTAGTGCATCCCAGAGGTGTGTCCTCTCCCCACTGCTCTTGTCCCTCTACACCAATGACTGCACCTCAGGGAAACTCCTGAAGTATGTGGACGACACCACAGTCACCGGTCTGATCAAACACAGCGACAAGTCCACATATAGACAAGAGGTAGAACAGCTAGTCCACTGGTGTAGTCAGAACCATCTGAAGTTGAACCTGCTCAAGGCTGTGGAGATGATAGTGGACTTCAGGAGAATCCTCCCGACACACCCACTCAACATCCTCAACACCATAGTGTCTACTGTGGACACCTTCATGTTTCTGGGATCCAGTTTCTCAGGACCTGAAGTGGACCTTCCACATACACATTGCCCAGCAGAGGTTGTACTTCAACAGTTCAGGAAGTTTAACCTGCCTCAGGAGCTGCTTGTCACCTTCTACATCGCTATCATCCGGTCTGTCCTCTTCACTTCCATCATTATCTGGTTTCGACTGGCTAACAAACAGGACAAGAACAGACTGCAACAGACAATCAGGTTTGTAGAAGGGATCATCAGGGCTGACTTGCCCTCTATCAGGACCTGTACCGGTCCATGCTCAGGAAACAGGCAAGTAACATCTCTGTAGACACCTCACACCCTGCACAAAAACTATTGGTAGGCGTTACAGAGCACCGTGCAACAAAGACCATGCGACAGAGACATTTTCTTCCCCCAGGCTGTTATGTCATGAAATCTTCTTTGCAATAACTCTTTACCTCTTATGCATATTTGCACACCTCTTCATTGTATGTACTGTTCAAAATAGATACTCCATATAATTGCACTAATGGACTCCTACATTGCAATGGACACAGATTTTCTATCTTTATTTTAATTTACTTTATTCTATTTTGTACATTGAAAGCTAAGTTGAACGGGAGTTATATTCCTTGTTGGAAAGCACAAACTTGATTAATAAATCTGATTCTGATCCTAGGCAGCGTTGCCTGAGTGAAGTCTTCCTACATAATCAGCTGTGAAGCACAATGCAGATATTACTGACAGGATTGGAGTGTGTAAACTTACTGAATACCTGTAATTGCCAATGAAAGCGAGCAGACTGGGAGGAGTCACCAACTTGATGTTGTATTGTCTATGGAATTGCCACGATGAAATCATTTCTACAAAAAACGGCAGGTTTGTGGTTTCTTGGTCTGGCTGAATAATTCAGTGTGTGAATTTGAAGGATTATACAATTAAAACCAGTTGAAACTGTCCATATATCTGTGGTCTTTCACATTTCTAAAATTTGAAATTTGAAAATTGTCTAGTGTGTAGCCAGCCCAAGGATGTTCCTTGTGGCTGCGTGGAACCAAAGTTTTAGTAGACCAAATTTTAACTAAATATGTTACGTAACGGCTGGCATACACTTTAAGATTCTTAATTTCTTAACCAACTTTGAAAATGTGAAAGACCTCACAAATAATGGCAGATTTAACCGTTTTGCTCTTGCCAATGAGATGACCACCACAGCACACCATACAATTACATATTCCGTTCACTGACAACGTGAGTGTTGACTCCCAAACCACTTAAACACAACTTTAACGTAAACAAACATATTGAACATGTTCAATATTTATGATTTCAAATTGGGGCAGCCTTGATTGTCGTAAAATCACCCTTAACACACTTCACACCAAAGGATTATATGGCAAAATAATCCCTAGAACCATCATATAATCTGGCTTTTGCTGATTTTGGTTGGAGAGGGGAAATCAGACTGAAAATTGGCCCAACTATCTTTTGGTGTGTACCATACTGTAGTGATAACTGTGGTCATCAGATGTTCAACATCTAAAGGTACACCAAGATTTTGGTCTTGACTGTTAAATTCAGAGTAATTACATAGTTGTTCATCATATTTTAATGATCAGCTCTATTCCACTGGACCAGTGAAGACTGCGTCTTTTGTTGTATACCTTTAAAACAGACAGAAACTATGCCAGAAAAGCACAAAAATCAAGTAAACTTAAATTAACACAAACTAACCTAATCAAATCAGGCAGGTGCAGAACTGAGAGAACCTCAATTATGTGATCCTCAAGGAGTATAGCCGAGGCTATGAAATTAATACTGTCTTTAGCAAAACCCAGCTCCCAATTTTTGTGATATTACATGTGTGATGAACCTACATTTATATGTTATTTCTACATTATTTTGTTTTATTTTGACATTCATTCTGTCAGCGTCGGGTCGTCATATTCTGGCGCCTTGACTACTTGGCGGTGCCATGGGACTCTATATTAAGGCCACAGCTCCAGGGTCTGTCGGTCTCCAGGTGAGAGACAGGAGCTTCCGCCTCACCTGTCCGGGCCCAGGTGTGTGCGGTGTGGAGCCGCGCCTGATGAAGTAAAGAGCAGGTCTTCCTCTGGCATTGTTTTTTGGCGTTCTGGATTTGGATTTGGCGCGGTGAAACTGTCTCCTCGAGCGCTCAAATTCTGTGAGAGGAACATCATGGATGAACGTTGCTTCGATGGAATGACACGCAGGCTTTGGATGCACTCCGTTGTCTCGGTGGACATCATTGGACCGGATGTCTTCTCACTTTTGAATTCCAGAGCTTTACCAGCGAGCCAACATACTTGGGTCAGCGCCCTGCATCGTTAGAGTTGTTGCTAACGCCTGTGTTTATGCTAACATGGCTGCCATGACAGTTCCGGTAGCCTGAGTTTGCTGAAACAGATGATTTAGCAGCCATATTGGATCAACTCCACCTCGTCTGAAGCGTCACTAATCTCGTGGACTTTCTCAGGAATGGATGCCTACTCGTATGGATTTTTTCCATGACTTTCACACCGTCGAACATTTGGGTCCATGACAGAGACACTACGTGCGCGCGTATGTGGTAGGCTAATCGTGATGGCCATGCCTAAAGGACAGTGAGAGGCATCATCAGGCTATTGTGGTAATGTTACCATGTTTTGGGCTGGTTTGAATGTGAACCTTTTGTTTAAGACCTAGGCAAAATGATTCTGATTGTAAACTATACATTTATTTTGAATGGGTTTCACATAAAGGATTGAAACTTATTCCAATGACTCTCCTTGCCTGCATTTGCTGCCATGCTAACAGGTAACACATGCTCGCTCCATAAATCAAAATAACAGACTCAGAGACAGCTATTACTGTTAACAAAGAGTAACCAACAAACCACCACCCACACTTGCATTGCTGGTTTTACAACAAAATAACTTTCTGGGCTGAAGCTCAAAGCCAAACTGGAGCTGTTACATAGCTCAGAGCAGATGAGCCCAGATATGAAGGCATTCAGGTACACACTGCAGATGTGTGATCAATCCAGTTTTCAAAGGCAGAGTCTGATTGTGTGTTTCAGGTAGGAAGCCGTTGTTGGCGCAGAATACAATACAGCAGAGGGGAGGGCGAAAAGGGAATGAGGTTGACTTCATGAATGTGTTAAACTAGAAATAGTTTGGAAAAAAACCAAACTAATTTAAAAGGGGCTAAGATCTGGTAGTTTGGATGTTGCAGACAAGAAATATAAAGGCAGGATTGATTGCATGATGGGTTGCACCTGATGGAAATCTACCCTGTGTCAAGCACAAGTCTCAGTCCTTTAATCACTTGCACACATGGGGAGAGAAAAATTAGGGATTTGACTGAAAGAGAGTGTAAGCAGGGTCAGTTGTAACAGAGGCTGCTTTAAAATGGATTGAGTTCAGAGGACCATTTATGACATTTGCAGATTCGTGGCATCAAATAATCATCTGTTAGACAAAAGACAACAAAGTAACAGGCTAGCAGAAACTTTTCAGTGGTCTTTATCAAAACTAGTGTTGACCACAAGGGCACAGACAAAAATTCAAATCCAAAACACTAAAAGGTCTGGAAAGCCAAAAACATTTAAAACATAATGATTCAGCATTAAAAACATAAGGAACTTACAAGGACACACAAACAAAAAGGCACCAATAGAACCCAACAATTTGAAAATCCGAACTGAAGCACTGGGACTTAAAAGAAGGGTGGAGCTAATTACACACACAGGCAGGGATGGCTGGTATAAATGGGTTAGTAGGGCTAAGTCCTCCTTATTTTCTGCAACAAGGATGAGAAAACTATTGTTCAAATAACTTAGAACAGATTGTTATCAGTTTTGGTGAAACTAGAAAAGTAACAGCAACAATAGTAACAAGAAAACCACAGGATATCGCTAAATGGGCTAATTCTTCAGAGCTAAGTACGTTCAATCCACTGCCATTAGTTTTCCTAGTCAAAGTCAGTTTGTTCAGCCCACAGATGCTAACATTATATGAATGGCAGCGGTTTGAATGCAAATTTTATATATCTATGTGAGAGCAGCAATGCTGTTAGCATGAATGATGTAGATTGTTGAATTTGTTGTCCAATTCCTGAATACACTGGTTACGCAAACTGTTGAGCAGGACTTAATCCAAAATTCACTGGACTTCAGAGAAGTCATGAACCTATTTGCATCCGTGAAAAGCTGTCAATGTGAGCTTCATTTCAAACAGGGTAGGCTCAAGTTTGTCAGAATCTCTGAAAAAAAATCTGGGAGGCAGAGTCTTTAGCTATTAGGCCACCATTCTCTGGAACCAGTTCCCAGTTCAAGCCCATGGCGCAGACACCCTTTTTGTGTTTAAGAGTAGGCTTGAAATGAATTTGAGCAGATCTGGTCCCCAATAATTAAATTCTCTCTGTCGGCTGGGTGGGGGCAGCGATGGGGGTGAGTGGTGAGGCCAGTCGGGATACTTGTCCCCATGGGGTGGCCTGCGCCTCGGCCCTGATGCATCCCTGTCCCAATCTACCCGACCTTATGAAACACTAGGGCTTTGAGGGGGCAGGATCAGTGGTGGGGGCTGGGGCTGCACTATTGCATTCTGGCCCTCCATCGTGTCCACAGCCCCTGAATTTTAATCACATTAGAGACACTGCAGACTTGGGGGGGAGGATGGTGCATCTTGGGAGACCCTGCCGTCTGCACCATAGTAGTCTACACTACCACATCTACACACCCATACCTTGCATGCACACACCCTACACTCATTTTGGGCGGGGGTTGGTGGGAGCGTGGTGGGGCTTTCCTGCTGCCCCCATCGCTGGCTCTTCAGGGACTGGACAGGGGGTCTGTGGTCTGTGGGAGGAGTGTCAGTTCCGTTGGTTGCTCCAGGGGGACCGGCGGCCCCCTGGCGCAGGACTGGGTTAGGATAGAATTTGGACCGTGCTGTCGTGTGGTGCCCCCTCGGCTAGCGGTCCAAGTGGGTCTGATTTGCTCTGGCCATCATCTACACCTGTGGAGGGCTTGGTCCCTGGCTAGGTGGGGATGGGGTTGGCTTTCCCTGGGGTCAGCTCCCCGGCAGAGAGGGGATGGGGGGTTGTCTTGGGCCTGGCGCAGGACTGGGTTAGGATAGAATTTGGACCGTGCTGTCGTGTGGTGCCCCCTCGGCTAGCGGTCCAAGTGGGTCTGATTTGCTCTGGCCATCATCTACACCTGTGGAGGGCTTGGTCCCTGGCTAGGTGGGGATGGGGTTGGCTTTCCCTGGGGTCAGCTCCCCGGCAGAGAGGGGATGGGGGGTTGTCTTGGGGGGGTGCTGGGGCGGGTGGCCTTCGGTGGGCCCTGGGGGTTTCCGCTGCTGTGTCCCCCGGTGGGCCTCCCCCACCTGGGGGCTGCTGCTTCTGTGTTCTCCTGCTGGTTCTCGCTTGGGTCGGGCCTGCGGCTGTCTCTGGGCTCCCTGTTCTGGGGTCCCTTGTGTTCTGGGGGGTCTTTGGGTGCTCTGGTGGCCTGGGTCATGACCTTCCCGCTGCTTGGGGCTGGGGGCGTGGTGTTCAGCTTCTCTCGTCAACTACCTACAAGATCCAATGACAAACTTACACGCACACACACACACACACACACAATGGATAGTTGTGTAGATGCAATTGCCTCATGAACACTACTTGGTTAGTCCTTTAGCAATTTTTTTTACAATTGTAATTGTATATATTTTGGGCACTCTCTTTGCTACCATGGTAAATACTATGGTAAATTTGCATTGTAAACCCTGGACTCTGCTCTTTAATAACCTGCTCCTGGACTCATGTTTTGGCATCCATAGACTCTAATAACTGTAATATTTCAATAAACATCAGCAGAACTCATTAGTTCATTCATTATTTGATTACTGTCATATTGTTGTGCTCTGTACTTGTGACATCTATTGAACATCTACCTGTCCTAGGGAGATGGATCCCTCCTCTCTGATTCTTCCTGAGGTTTCTTTTTTTTTTTTTATCCCTGTCTATCCCTGTCAGATTGTAAAGCCCTCAGAGGCAAATTGTTATTAGTAATTTTGGATGATACAGTTGATTGATTGATTTCAACCAAATGGCTCTGGTGTGAAAGTGACCAAAGTTTAGCAATGTTGTGAATATGAGTAATTAGTATTTAATAAATATTATTAACCTTTTGTCTAGTACAATTTAATTGTAGTTCATCAGTAAAGTCAAATATGAAAAAATGGATACAGTTTACTTTTTGGGCAATACTTTTGTTAGTCACATTTTTTACATTTTTTTCACATGGACATCTATTACTAACTCACTGTCACTGTTGGACAAATTTCAGGGACTGCTGTTTTCCAAAGTTAAAACTTGGTTCAATGTGGTTATGAAGTATTTGTAAACAAGTTGTTGCTGTAGTTGAGGATTGTTTTGCATCATTACAAGTCACTGTCAACTTTATTATAACTAGAATAAAGCTATAGACCTGCTGTTTACTTAGATTCAACTTAAAGTATGTTTTGAATGAGTGGTCAGCTCATGTTTTTTTTTTAAAATTAAATACTAGCAAATCTGTTTCTATAATAATAACAAAAATTCTGGCCTCAAAACAAACTTCAATCCCTCCTGTAGCTTAACAATTGCTAGCATGTAGGTGATTTTATACACTGTAATACATTAATGCACAAATTTTAGCAACAGTCTCAAAAGACAATAATAATGTACATTTATGGCCTTTCATTTTTTCATGTAAATAAAATGTAACATTTTTTAATTCAAATTAAATTAAATTAAAAAATGTATCATCTTTATTTACTCACTTAACTTTATATATAACACTATTTCTATAACATGGTGCTCTTTTGTGAGATACGGTGATCTCACATGATGAGATACAAACATAATGAAAAACAAAAACACTGAGTTTAACTGATAAAAATCATAATGAACCATACATTGTCCTGTAATTATAGGTTTAATGAGGGAACATGTAAAAATTATTAGATTTTATTATTTTCACAGAACTGTGTTTCTTAACTCAGAATGGTTTAGTGTTCTAATAATGAACACATCGACCTGTGTATGCAGAGGTATGAACACTTGTATTTGTGTACTTTATATTAGCTGATACAGTGTGTGGGTACTTAGATTTATTGAAATATGCTCTGTACTGTGGCTGGCTAATAATTTTATTGAAAAAAATGTTTAAATGAGAGAGGAAGTAGAATGGATGCAAAAGAATCTGATTTGTATATAAGCACACAAGTGCCTATACAGTAAGCAGTGTTGTCTTTAGTAGGTAATTATTATTCTGAGTCAGCATTTGAAAGCAAACTGCAACAGCCAAATTCTATTCTTTTGGTTTAAAGAATGAAGATTTGACAGTATAATGATGGAAAAATGAAATATAATGGTAGTTTGTTTCTATTCAAATGACGGAGACTTCTCTCTCGAGTATTTTCTGTACGTGAAAGTGAAATTGTTTTCCTCAAGAGAAGGTGTGGCTCTGGGGCTTGGAGCATAATAACATATTGCCAGTCTGATGATTGACAAAAATACCACGAGGATCGGGGCAAATACACTAAATAATAAACTAAACTAAACTAAACCATATAATGAAAAAAACATTAAAATATAATATATATGTGTATAATAGCACAGTTATGATGACAACAAAAACACAAAGTTTTAGCAAAAGCAGTGTGACATTTATACCATTAGAAAACATGGTAACGATAAAGCCTTTGACTCAGGCACCTCTGCGGGCCTAACTTGACTCAAAACAGTCTGGCGGTTGACGTTCTTTTCAATTTCTCACAGTCATCACCATTGCATTGAGGAGTTCAGATTTTCTGCAGCTGTTCAAAGATTGTTACACAGATTCTACAAAGGAAGTATCCAGTTTACTGTAAATTACACTTCATACTTTTTCATAACAAAAGTTTGGTTCGAGCATTGATGGGGATTCCTGATACTATCTATCTCAGGATTACTTAGCATCCTGTAATGAAAAGTTTTTGTGTAATTTCTTTTAATAAGATTAAGACTTGAACAGGACATCACAAATCCCACAAGAAACAACATAAGAAACCCTGACTGTGTTTCTTTTGACGAGGTGACTTTACATAGCGTTTTCCCTCCCTGCCCCATCCATTTATTTTTCTTGGTGCTAAAACTAGATAATCCTGCAGTTTGTTCTGTTTTTGTAAAATGAGCATCTGAACTTGGGGTGGCCAGGACTGATCTGAGGATCGGCGGTTAGATTCTCAATTTCTGCAGTAACATCATGAAGTATCTTCAAGCCAGATGCTAAACCCCAAATTGCTCCTGATGCTGCGTCACTGGTGTTGAATGGTTGCCTAACTCCCAATTTAGATGATATTACACTTCCACCCATGTATGAATGTGTAAATGGAATAATGAGACAAATGTTGTAGAGTGTTTGAGAAGTCAAATAGAGTTGAAAGGCACTAAATAAATGTTCATTAAAGTTAATTTACTATTTGAACTGAACTTTGGGATAACTCTTATGAAGAATGAGATTTAACTACAGTAATTATATTCCCCTTTATATGAATAAAAGTTTTATCATCACTAGTGATTAAGATGGAACAATCCAATATCTAAAGATAGAATTTAAAAAATATGTAAATTACACAGTCACACCATCAATTTTCCAACTTTTCATTTCACAGTGAAAAGTTATGAGACAATCCACTTTTTAATGTCCTTGAGACATGTCTGGAGATTACCCAACTGATGGGTTTCATTTGGCTTCATTGATAAGTATAATTGTGTCTCATCTGCATAGCAATGAAAATGTATGGATTGCTTTCTAATAATATTACCTAAAGGAATCATGTACAGAGTGAATAGTAATGGTCCAAGCACAGAACTTTGTGTGACTCACCTTGACTAACCTTGTCATATCTGGATGATTCAGCGTACAATTTGGTATTCCACCCTCTGTAGTAGGATGTGATGATCAAGTGTCAAAGCCGCAACTAAGATCTAATAAGACTAGTACAGAGATAAGTCCCTCAGATGCAATGAAAAGGTCATTTGTAACTTTTACAAGGGCTGTTTCTGTGCTGTGATGCTTTCTAAAACCTGACTGGAATTCTTCAAATAGACTATTATCCTGAAGAAAGCCACATAGTTGTTTAGCTA
>KV751352.1:5711415-5724192 GCA_001698575.1 Mola mola
CAGGTTCAAAAGCTCTCATTTTGTTTCTACTGTTCTTCGTGATTAAGCTACGGGCTCAGCAATGCATAATGCTCCTGCGTTACAGGAGGAGAGAGCGGGAGGACGTGAGTGGCACATATGCGCAGTGAGAGTAAGTTTTACCGAAACAGGAAGTCTTGATCGGAATAAGTGTGTACATGGACGCAGTTCGGAATAAGGATCGGCATAAACCACCCCTCTCGATCGGAATATAATTTTTTTCCGAATGAGCTGAATCGGGTCAGAATCTTCCAATTGACGTGTTTACATGAAGCATTTTTATTGAGATCAGCCCTTTATTCTGAATATTTCTATCCATGTAAACATAGCTACTGACAGAAGCCAAATCAATCTAACATTGACAGAAATGCAGTACCAAGGCTGTCGTTTTCAATGTCTACATGGATATTAAAGTCACCTACAATAATAACTTTATCTGTTTTAAGGACCAGGGCTGAGAGAAACTCTGAAAATTCAGATAATAATTCAGTGTATGGTCCAGGTGCTCAATACTCAATAATTATAACAAACATAGTTGGTTGCACATAAAGCTTTAGGGAAGGTTGCAATCCAGTGTGTCATCTAGAGAGCAGAAGCCACTAGTGTAACATCATAATGGCCACTGTCACCCCACGGCGGATGCTGATCTTCAAGATCCAGAAGAGTCTTTCGTATTTGAGTGCCAACCAGCTATTGGAAGTTGTGAGTTTGATTGATGACGGAAGTGCCACTCACAACGATGATGACATCAGTGAACCAGAACTGTATGACTTGATTGTTGACTACCTAAGAAGCGAGAAATTGAGTGCTATGGAGGATGAAGGCATGAGCCAACTCCTCCTCCTTGACAACATGCTGAGGGATCTGCTGGCTACAGACATCGGAGGAAGTGGAGCTAGCCATACCGTGCATAAAACAGGACGGGCAGCAGGAGATGCGACAGCCCATCAAGAGCTATTCTCCACTCCACCTCACCCTGACCACAACCATTCAGACGGACAGTCAATTACACCCGCTACAGACATTCCCACACAACCATCGCAGATGAACAGAGACACTCATTCACCACCACCCCAATCATCGGACAGAGATGCACACATTAACCCACCTTCAGAAAACAGAGACATTTACACACTCCCAGCACCTCTAGGAAGAGACAGTGGTCTGCCATACAGGAACCTCGCCACTTCTACATCGACTAGACAACTCGCACCAGGTGGTATTCCCTATGGTAGGGTGAGTCTGTATTCCAGTTCAGGAGATCAGGTACTGAGGGTTAATGATGTTGCAGCTCTGCTTCCACGCAGAGAGTTTAAGCTACATGGTGGACAAATCTCTGATGTTGGGTCTACCATTCAGACGGACAGTCAATTACACCCGCTACAGACATTCCCACACAACCATCGCAGATGAACAGAGACACTCATTCACCACCACCCCAATCATCGGACAGAGATGCACACATTAACCCACCTTCAGAAAACAGAGACATTTACACACTCCCAGCACCTCTAGGAAGAGACAGTGGTCTGCCATACAGGAACCTCGCCACTTCTACATCGACTAGACAACTCGCACCAGGTGGTATTCCCTATGGTAGGGTGAGTCTGTATTCCAGTTCAGGAGATCAGGTACTGAGGGTTAATGATGTTGCAGCTCTGCTTCCATGCAGAGAGTTTAAGCTACATGGTGGACAAATCTCTGATGTTGGGTTTGACATGTTTTACAGTAACCTTGGTAAACAAATAGATGAAGGGATGTAGGAAGGTTTTACTGAGTCAGAGATAATTTGCACTGTGATTAAGGTCATAAAACCTGGTGCATTCAGAGAGATGTTAACAAACAAAAGTGACTTAACTGTTGATGAGCTCAAGCGGTTTCTCCACGCACACATCAGAGACAAAAGCAGTACTGAGCATTTTCAAGAGCTAAGTAATGCCAGACAGCAAGATAAAGAGAGCCCACAGCAGTTTTTGTACAAAATAATAGGTTTAAAGCAGCGTGTTTTGTTTGAGTCACAACAGCCTGGTGCAGAGTTTAGCTATGACAAAAAGCTTGTTCAGGGCACATTTCTCCACACGCTTTACCAAGGGTTAAATGAGAAAAGTAACTATGTTCGACAAGATCTTAAACCTCTTCTCACAGACTTGCAGGTTAGTGATGACTTTCTCTTAGATCAAATCACCAAGTCTACTAGCGAGGAGACAGAAAGACTAAAACGCCTTGGCACAGTAGCTAAAAACCGACCAGTGACTCTAAGCCCTGCTCAGCTTGACAGTAGTGACTCAGCTAAACTAACTAAAGTTGACACTGAATTACAGGCTAATCGTGCTGATATTAGAGAATTGACTCCGCAAGTGTCCTCCTTAACCAAACACTTGGTCCAAATGGTGAAACCTACTGACGGTGCAACCTCTGGGGACCCCTGCTCAGCTGCAGCCCGTCCTCAACCACAAACATCTGATGCCTTAGGCATATGCAGCAACTGTGTCCAGCAGAGCAAGGTGAGCTGCCCTCACTGCTTTGTATGTGGCCAAGCTGGACATCACGCCATCGGCTGTCTTCAAAGAAGGATGTTGGGAAACGGGTTGAGGTCACTGGAGAGGGGCAGCCAGTGGCTGTGACAGCTAAGGAGGCCCCAGCACAAACCAGCTACTCTAAAACAGCCAGCCCTGTAAAGGCAAACACACAATGTCAACCACTAACGAGAAAGCGCCTAGCACAGCTCATAAGAAAATGATGTATGGTCTTGTGCTATCAATGGAGTCCGTCTCCAAATGTTGCTTGACTCAGGGGCTCAAGTGACTATGGTGGGGAGAACATGGATGGAAGAAGCATTCCCCAATGTCCAAATGCAACCACTTGATACCCTCCCTCACGATAAACCTCTGGCGATTGCTGCAGCTAATGGCACAGATGTCCCCTTTGATGGATGGGCAGATGTTGAACTCCAGGTCTGTAGCAAAAACTATGGACATGTCACCATACAAGTGCCAGTGTTAATCAGCCAGAACTGTCTTAGTTCTCTCATAGTTGAGATAATCAAAGAACAGAGAGAGGGGGCTGATATTTCTGCGCTACTCAAAGAAGCCTTAAGTATCAGTGACAGTGCAGTGTAAGCCCTAGTTTTGCTCTCCAGGTTTTGACCCCAGATGAGACAGCCCCAGAGTGCAGAGTGAGGGCAGGGAAGAGAGGTGTAACTATTCCTGCAGGGCAAATTTGCGAGGTGAGGTGTAGAATCAGGGAATGGCCAGGGGGTGGGGCTATGCTTTTTCAACCCAACTTAGTGAGTAACTGTCCTGAGGGTTTGGAATTGTTTCTAGCCTTAGTAGATGTTCCAAATGGTTAAAATCCCTGTCCAAACCCCCACTAAACATGACATCTATCTCACAAAGAGAACAATTTTAGGAACACTGGAGGAAGTCACCGAAATAAAACCAATTAACTGTTTCCAGGTAGCTCAGAGCCAATGTCCCATTCCACTGTTGACACATCCTCAGCTCAGCTCAGCACAGACAAACAGAGAGAAATGAGTGACAAACACAAGACAAAAGACACAACAAAACAGAGGTGGCACTCACCTGTTGATGTGTCACACCTGGAGGAGCATGAACAAAAGGTAGTCAGAGACATGTTGTAGGAGGAGTCGGATGTCTTTGCTAAAGACGATTCTGACATTGGTTGAATCCCAAGCTTGCAGCTAAAAATTCATTTAAAGGATGACACCCCAGTCCAAACATCCTACAACTCAGTTCCTAAGCCCTTATACAGAGGTAAAGGAATATGTCCAAATCCTGCTTGACCATGGCTGGATCAGAAAGTCCACCTCATCCTACTTGTCTCCAGTGGTTTGTGTCAGGAAAAAGGACAAGAGTTTACATCTGTGTGTTGACTTTTGGGGCTTGAACCGAAAAAACATCCCTGACTGCCACCCTCTTCCATGCATCCAAGATCTGTTGGATAGTCTGGGGGTATACTAATGGTTCTCAATACTCGACCAAGGCAGTGCATACCACCAGGGTTTTTCTAAATGAGAGTTCCAGACATCTGACTGCCTATAGCACGCCTTGGGGACTTTATGAGTGGATTTGCCTCCCATTTGGTCTTACAAATGCCCCTGCTGCTTTCCAGAGGTGCATGGAGGGAGTCCTTGACAGTCTAAGGGATGAGGGCTGTTCTCCATACTTGGATGACTACAAGACTTTTCATGACCATGTTGAAGACTTGAGGAGGGTGCTCTGCCGCCTGCGAGAGCATGGTATTTAACTACGTCCAAAAAAATGCGAACTGTTCAGAAGTCAGGTCAGGTATTTAGGGTACTTATTGACTTGTGAAGGTGTCCAGTTAGACCCTAAAGACCTTGAGGCAGTTCAGCTTTTGAAGGATAGAGAACCAAAGAATGTGGGGGAGGTCAGGGCTCTCCTAGGCTTTCTAGGCTATTACAGGACCTTCATTCAGGACTTTTCTAGGATAGCTAGGCCACTGTTAAAGCTAATAGAGAGTCCTAGTGAGTCCAGCCAGAGAGCCACCCCAGTGAGATCTAACAAGACTAAGTCAAAGAGCACAAAGAGCGGTCAGCTTACATCTAAAACACCTGTCCACTGGACACCAGAACACAGCGCCTCATTGACATGCTAACCAGTCCAAACATTACTGGCCTATCCAGACTATAACTTGTCCTTTGTCCTTCACACCAACGCCTCAAACGAAGGTCTGGGGGCAGTGCTCTATCAGCAACAGGGAAACGAACTCCGTGTTATTGCTTATGGTTCCAGGACACTCACGCCTGCCAAGAAAAACTACCATCTCCATTATGGCAAGCTTGAGTTACTGGCATTGAAGTGGGCAATCTGTGATAAATTTAGAGATTACCTTTATTATGCCCCCACCTTCACCGTATACACGGATAACAATCCCCTCACCTACGTTTTGAGCAAGGCCAGGTTGAATGCAGTTGGACATGGTTGGGTGTGTGAATTAGCCGATTTCTATTTCACCATCAGATATCAGCCAGGCAAGTCAAATGTAGACGCTGACACTCTATGACGACACCCATTGCATATCGACGACCACCTAAAAGAATACACAGAGACAATGCCCCCTAATGTAGCTGTAAAGAACAATGATGTGTCATGGGTGGCCGCGTTACAGCTACTGTCTGGTGTAGATGACACAGCTCCTGAAGGCATTCCGGTTATTACTCCAGAAAGCGTTAGAATTGCTCAGAATGAAGATGCTCCCATCTGTGAGGTGATTAACCTAAGGGAAACAGAATGGAAACCTCAGGATAAAGGAAAGAGACAAATGGGACGAGAGACACGCAGACTAATAAATGAATGGAACAGATTCAAACTTGACAAGGAAATATTATACAGGCAGACAGGACAGCGGAAACAGTTGGTTCTCCCCAGTAAGCTAAAGGCGACTGTGCTAAAACACCCAAATGAGGATATGGGGCTTGTTGATGCCGATAAAGTCATCCATTTGGCATGAGAAAGATTTTATTGGCCTTTTATGCAATGCGACATTGAAGACTATGTCCTGGGCAAGTGCAGGTGTATTAAGCAGAAGCTGCCTAACATCCCAGAGAGAGCACCTATGGGTTCAATAACAACCAGTGCCCCCTTTGAGCTCATCTCTATGGACTATCTCCATCTTGAGCTGAGTAAGGGTGGTTATGAGTACATTTTAGTCCTGGTAGATCACTTTACTCGTTTTGCTCAAGCTTATGCAACCAAGAACGAGTCAGGCAGAACAGCAGCTTAGATCTTCTATGACTTCATTCCACGCTTCAGGCACCCTGAAAACTACATCATGATCAGGGGTGGGAGTTTGAGAACAGCCTTTTCCAGAGACTCCAACAGCTGGCAGGAATTACACACTCTCGAACCACTCCCTACCTCCCGCAGGGGAATCCTATCGAGCGCTTAAACAGGACACGTCTACAGATGCTGCGCCCCCTGCAGGAGGAGAAAAAAAGAGAGTGGAAGGAGCACCTACCCCACATAGTCCATGCATACAAGTGTACAAGACATGAGGCAACAGGTTACTCGCCATTCTTTCTCCTATATGGTAGAGCCCCACGCTTGCCGGTAGATCTGCTCTTTGATTTGAAACCTGAAGAAGAGCCACAGTCTAGACAAGAATATGCACAGAAATGGGCTTCTTACATGCAGGAGGCATACAACATTGCCTCAGACAACAGTGGAAAGCGCTCGGCTAAGGGGAAGAAATATTATGACCGCCATGTTAAAGGCATTGTGCTGCAGCCGGGAGATCAGGTGCTTGTCAGAAATCTATCAGAGAGAGGTGGTCCAGGCAAACTTCGGGCTTACTGGGAGAGGAAGATTCATCGTGTTGTTGAAAAGATGGGAGATGGACCTGTGTACAGAGCTCAGCCAGAAACAGGAGATCGAACCCTCCGTGTCCTGCATCATAATCTCCTGTTACCTGTTAATGATTTGCCCTTGGAGCAAGATGAGCAGAGTCAGTGTGCACACAGGAAAAGACAAAAACAGAGGGACAATCACATAAACAACACTGACACAGTGGAACAGGAGTCTGAATATGCTGATGAAGAGGAGGAATACACATATTGTCTCCGGTCCATATACCAGTATATGAGATCAGACCCCCAATCCCTCAGTCCAACCTACAGAATGAACTCAGTGCTGTAGCCCCAGAGTTCCAGCCAATGAGACCTGTAACAGAGACTGCTCAAATGCAGCAACCACATGAACCTGACCCAGTTACAGCTCCAGATACAGTGCAGAGACTGGTACCAGCTGCTGCCACAGCAGCTGAGGAAATACCAGTAGAACTTGCAACAGATGACACGATGGAGGAGACAGGTTCAGAAGAGCAGGTAGACAATAGTGAGACTGTAACACAACCATCAGAGGAAGAAGTCCAGTCTGTGAGGAGGTCAACACGAGCACTGAAACCTTGAGAAATGCTCACATATGACCATCTTGGACAACCTTCATATCAGTCCTGGAGGCCTGGAGCAAACATGACATTTGCCTTTACCCCTTACCCCATGTCTCATGCCCCTTTTCCCCTCACTCCATGCCTCATGCCCTCATTTTACCCTGAACCCTGTTACTATCCCACTCAAGCTCTATTGACATGCTAGTGAGGATTTCTACGACTTGAAAGAAGAGACTATTGACACTTGACAGCTACACAGTAATTGTGTTAGTTTGATTCTAGATGTCCGGAGACATCTCTTGAAGCAGGGGAGAGTGTAGTAGGTTGGAAAACGCTATATATTTAGTTTTTTATGTAAACAGGCACCACCCCCCCCCACCACCCCTATTGTTTGTTAGTAATTGAATTATTCTAACATTTATTTTCACATGACTTTTCACACAGACACTCAGATACATTCACACATACATCAAAGTAATACACATTTATGTCTATAGATGGTGCTGTAGTTGTGGATCCACAATGGAGACTGTAGCTACATGGCTCAGCTCATGCACAGCTCAGAAATAAATAAGCAATAAGAGTGCATGAGCAACACACTATATCTCGTCCTCTCCTTGTTGATCCACAGGTATGGTAAAAATTCAGATTTCTGCATTTAGCATAGTTCAGTAACTGATGTGAATGCTTTAATAATTATTCGGTAATGTTATGATATAATTTTGAGACCGGTAGTATGTGTAGTAAGCTTGTTTTCTAGTTAATTGTTCCGACGTGTTAGTTAGTAACTTAGTTCCACTGTAGTATTGTTAGTATGAGTATAAGCAATAGTAGCCATTGGTAAAATGAGAAAATGTGTTGAGCTATTGTTAAAAGTATCAGCCAGTGGTGTATAAGCTGTGATAAGAGAAATGCTAGATTCAAACTACATCAGCGTTCATGGCGCAGAATCGCCATTTTGTTAAGTGTTGTTCATAGGTAAAGGTGTGTGTGTGTGTGAGAGAGAGAGAGAGAGAGTGAGTGAAAGATGGTAATAATATTGTAGAAAGGTTTATATGATGTTACTGTAGGATAAATATAAGCAGGATTGTATTTGTATTATGTGAGTTTGATTAATTCTGAAGGAAAAGTGAATGTGTGTGTTTTAGAGCTATATTATTTTGGTACATATTATATTTTGAGTTAAACCAATTTCTATTGATATGAAATATGTCGAATTATTTTGAGTTTATGTGCAGTTGTATTTCTTTAGGCAGAATGTTTTATTTGTTCTTATGAGTTTGTTTCTACTGTCTTTATTTTATTTGGATGAATATTTTTGTTTTAGGTTACATTCACTAATAAGAGAATTCACAGGGAATGTGATTGTGAATTGTATATAATTGTGTGTCAGAAATATATAGCATGAGCATGAGCAACACGCTAACTTTTGTTCTCTCCTTGTTGATCCACAGAGCTAGCGTATGTATATCTTGGCTACACAGTGCTCCCTAGCCTGTGTAACCCTTGTTGCTGGTCTAGGTTTCCCCTAGGTCTGGTGCCGGTAATATATTCAGCGAATATTTATACAGGTTGTAGAAGATAAAACTGCAAAAAATAAGAAACAAATGATTCATGAATTTCCCTTCATGTGTCAAATGGAAATTTTATTGACAAGCACAGAGATTTTACTTACAGACAAATGATGTCCAAAGCTTGAATGTTCAAGAAGAGTTTTCAAAGAAGACCTGTTCGCTGTTTGATGCTACTTTATGTAACCGCAGGTTGGATTCAGCCAGCATTCCGGAGAGGCCACATAGGTCAACCCGTCATCTACGTAGAACTGACGCTCCGCAAACTGCCTCGCATCGGCCTCATATTCTGCTCCACCTTTCTCCTCAGTTCTTCTCATGAAGTATATAGCGATGGAGAGTGATGGGGTGTTTCCGAATACGTGGACTTTCATCCTGTATTCCACCACATTCTTGTTTAAGTCATTGTCCTCGTACCAGAAGAAGCGGAGGTAGTCTCTATGATTGCTTCTGACCACAAAGCAATAAGATATTTGTTGCACATCAGCAGTAACAGCTACTGGCTCTTTTCTGAATCTTAAGAACACTCCTAGCAGCATATTGTTAAGGTCTGGGCCGCTGAGGAGTACATCCTTGAGGGACGCACCTTTACATTCGGTGCTTGAGTCAAATACTACTCTTATCTGATCTGGCTTCTTAGGATGGTAAACACCAAACATGGGGACGTACCTGTGTTCTTTACCTGGCTTCAGGGGTGGTGCACTCTCGGCCTTGTGTAAGCATTCCCTGGATGAACTCTGTTTATTTTCTTTTAGTTTCTGGCTTTTTCTCTAGAGTTTTCTGGAACGAGTTGAATCACTTCTTTGCCTGTTCCCGGTCGCTTGGTAGTGTTTGATGTGGCGATCAGAACGGCAGCAGCGCTACCCATATGTGGTCAGTGTTCTGGTAGACCTTTCTCTCCATATGAGGTATTTGGCAAAGTCTTGTGTCGGTTGCAGTTCATGGGAGGGCTCGTTGTGAGGATGGTGAGGCTGAGGAGTTGTAATAGTAATAAGGACAAACGGGCTGTTGAGGTCGTACTAGAGGACTGGTAGGACGGGGAGGCTGTAGAGATGGCGCCAGACTAGTCTTGACCGGAGATGGGTCACTCGGCTCTTCTTTCTTAATTTTGCTGACTCTCTGCACGAGGCTTTGACGAGAAGCCGGCTCACTGTTCAATATCTGAAGTCCAATGGCATGTGTGTCAGCGGCGGTGGTTCTCTGTCAAAGAATGCTGAGTGCTGCTGGACGTAGTGGATTGTACGTTCAAAGGGACTGAAAGGCTTTCCTGGAACGAATGGTTTGGAACGTTTCTCCCTGCTTTCAATTTCCTCTGCCTCGTTGTCTGCGGCCTCAGCCTGGGCAGCAGCAGCATCTTTTTGGATTTTTAGAAGATGGAGACTGGCTTCGAGTTCACCACAGTGTGTAGCTTTCTGTCTCATCAAGCTGGCTTCTTTCTTGGCAAATGCTAGCTGGGCCTGGTGTAGCTTTTGCTTTGGCTCTTGCTCTGACAGCCGCTATGGACGTTGAGTCACTGGATTTCTTAGATACTCTTGACAGGGCATCTGGTGATGTCTGGAAAGGATCCTTCTAGGCCTCCCAATGACTGAGTTCGAGTGGTTGCAAAGCAGCTGTACCTTGAGGCTGTTTGAAGGAATCGCCCTCTGATCTGTCTGCGTCTAGCATCATGATCTCAAGGAGCTGTCTTCTTATGCTTGAGCTTGCTGCGCTGTTGTCTTTTTATTATGCTGCCCTTGCACTGTGCTCCTCTAAATTTACAGCACTAGACAACTAGTTAACCATTGTTCTGAACAAAGTCACGAAAAACTGCTTTACAAACTGCATTTACAAGCACAGATACTGTGCTTGTAAATAAACTGGAGTCCTATGTATTTCTGTTATATGAGAAACCACCAGATGGCAGAATTTCCCCAGCTACGGCAAAATACTCAAAAAACTTAACTCAAACAATGCGTTCCACAGGGAAGGCAAAAAATCAGGCAGCGGTATAAAATAAAGGTGACTAAATGTCCTAACATTACTGGAAGACAGCAAATGCGTGATTTTGGCATAATTTCCTAATTGCAGTATAATAGAGGACAAGGTAAAAAAAAGTGGTGGTAATGCTGGACCTAACACCATCAATCTCAAAAATGTTATGAATTTTAAATAGTTAAAGTGGTGAGGTTTAAAAGTTGCTAATGGTATTGAAAAGAAATCTTGGATTATATTTGTTACAAATTTTCATGCTGGAGAAATAGGCTGCTCTTCAATCTTTGACTGCTTCAAACTAAGCAAAAGAGTTGCCGGGGCTCAGGGCACAATTAACAGATTAAATTTTGGCTATTGATGATAATTAGTGATTTAAAATTAGTTATTGATTATATAAAGTTAAATGATCTAATTTGTATTAGATCACCTCAGGGCACCACCCTTAAAGAAAGGAAAAGATAGCCAATTTATTTAATCAGTCTCATAGAATCTACTAAACTGTGAATTTAGAATTCTGATTAAAAATTAACTTACAATAATGATAACCAAAACTACCTCATCAAAATGTAGTTGAAGGCTTTGGAGCTTTTGACAGTGTAGAGGTTGGCAAAATTTACTCTTGTACAACATACAACACACGGCATGTTTATCTCAAGTATCTAGTCAACAATGAACCAGAAAAACACTAACCAATCTTCTAATTAGTATATACACTTATATGCAAGTAGATGTGTGTGAGTGGCACACTGGTGAAGTGGTTACCCCATTGTCCTTAACCCTGCAAAAAGGAGATTAGGTTAATTGGTTACTCTAAATTGCCTCTAGGTTTGAGTGTGAATGGTTGTTTTTCCCAATATAGGGACCTGGCCTTGGTAGGCCAATCCAAAGGCTAGCCAATTAAATGAGATAGTTTAGCCTTTGGGGGATTTCCTAGTTGTGTCATTTGTGCCTGCCCTCACCCTTAATCAAATTCAAATCAAATCAAATTTTATTTGTATAGCCCAAAATCACAATTTACACATTATCTCACTGGACTTTGACAAACTGTACAGATGTGACATCCTCTGCCCTTAGACCCTCGAACCGAGTGAGGAAAAACTTAAAAAACCCTAAACAGGGAAAATAAGAAACCTCAAGAAGAACCACAGAGGAGGGATCCTTCTTCCTAGGACGGACAGACGTACAATAAATGTCACTTGTACAGAACACAAAAACATGATAACAACAGTTCATTTAGAATGCATAAAACATCCATGAGTAACAGAGTCTGTGGAATCTATAAATTCAGATATATGGGAAGTCTGCTGATCCAGACGCAGGTGTACTCTGTTGGTCCAGGAGTCTTTATAGTCCATGTAGCAAGATCTGAGTGTTGCTGATGTAGTTACTGAGTCCACGAGTATGTGGAATCTATAAATCCTTATTGTGTTAACCATTACTAGTGTAACCCATGTGGGATGGCAGTTGAAGAAGGAGGAGGAATTGGTAGCGTTCTCACAAATATTCATTGTGACTCAAACCTGCGGGCGACAATTTACATGCATCAATTGTCGTCATCCGTCTCTTACTTCACATAACCCTCAGCCATTGTGAACATCACTGTGAGGGGAAGAAGGGAGGGGCTACAGAAGCCTGGAAAACTACACAGGCTCAGGAGGAACAAAAACAAAGTGGAGTGCAGCAACATGCCCTCCCACAGCTAAAAGGAAAATAAAACTATTTGACTAAGATAAAATTCATAAACCAAATATAACATAAATATAATAAATAATAAGGGTGCATTTTTAACTCTGTTACACTAGTGACCAGAGAAAAAAATGGAAAAGAGAACAGAGCCAGACATTTAGCTTTTGTATTTTTGTTTGTTTATAATTTGTTTGAGGGATGAGAAGGAGTTATGCCGCCACTAGTGTATTTCTGGCTGAGAGTGAGCCTTAGAGATGTAAATCTGTGCAATTATTACAAACTATTATTAGCTATTAAACGACACTTGTTATGGGTAAATATCATACCTGTACATTACGTTAATTACCATGAAATGACACTAACGGACTAACAGACATTCAAGCTATAGCTTAGCATATATGGTTGCTAATCTTTGACAATTCATTCATATTTGAAATAATCCAAACTTTAATTTGATATTAAAAATGTTTTCTAGATGAAGAGACATACAGACAGATGTAGCCTCATGTGTATAAACTCTCCATACTTAATAATAATGTTTAATGATTCTTTTGCTGCAGGATCAACCTGGTAGTGTTCCTTCTGGACTTCAGGCTAAGCA
>KV751352.1:5724414-5744181 GCA_001698575.1 Mola mola
TGAAAACATGGTGTTTGTCTTCTGGCTGGAGAGTGGAGGATCATACTGGTGGTCTCTAGAGTGTCTGGGATGCTTTGTTTTATTAAGTCTTTTTTAATGTAATAATTGTAAGCTATAAATAATTTCTGTAGTACTTTTTTAAAAAAATTGTAAATGTTCAGATAAGGGGTAGAAATTGGATGGATGGCTGGATGTTCAGACTGTTTATTGCTAAATGAATGTACTGTAAATTGAAAATATCTGTAGTCTACCAATGCATTTCTTGTAAATAGATGTAAAGTTTAAATGGAATAAACAAAAATATTTTTATTCAGCTTTATTAACATTTTCTTTCTTTATACAGACAAGACTTGTGTAGTTTATGTTGTAAATAATTATAAATTAATAGCAATAATTCATGGGGATAAACCGCGGCCAAGATTCAGTGGTGGATTTCCCAGGGATCCCTCTGCTGTCCCTGGCCACTTGTAATCTTACAAGAGGAAATCAATCATGTCAACCACAGCAAAACCTTTCAGCAAAGTAATTATTAATCTGCAGGTTTAGGCTAAATTTAATTTCCAAATCTACTGTATCTACTGTGATTGTGCTGTATTTTAAAAATCATTCCACTTCCTTTCAGCCTGCAGCCCATTTTCCCTGGGATTGTCCTAAACACAGAGAAAACAAGTAAAGGGAAACAATAAATCAATCATTTTAACAAAGGGGTGCAATGTGTGATGATCCTGTGTCCAAGTGTTTTGTTTTTGCCTCTCCTCCTCCCTTGTTTCCATTTTTGGTCTGAGTGATGTGTATGTGTTTGTGTATAGTCTGTATTTGTGTATATTCTAGAGGGCGTGGCCTGCCTGAGGAGGCGGGACTGGAGGAGACTCAGCTGTTCTCCATCAGCTCATCAGTTGGATTTCAAGAAACTGCAGTGCTAACACTTCAGTGCCACATTGTTCCGCTACGTGTTGTAATCAGACCAAGTTCCTAGAGAAGTTTTGTGTTTACAGCTTGAGAATACAGAAGTAAACTTTTGATTTTTGTCTAAGTGCTGTAAATTTCTCTTTCGTCTCCAGTAACTTGTTCTCTGAACTGACTCGTTTCCACTATCATTATCGCCACTACTTTTACCTGAATAATTGAGGACTGAAATAAACTGTTAAACCTTTCCCGGTCTCATCTGTGTCTGTATTTGGGTCAGAAGTAAAGAGAAAATCATAATGATTGGAACAATTGACGGCAGGACACTTATCCCCCAACAGTTCATTTTAGGCTTTTAATAGGATATGAGCTATTTGAAATAACTTTTTAATACAATATGTATAAAAGAGAAGTGCACAGATAAAACAATATCTTGTTGAAGTCAATGTTTGACCAATGTAGTTTCTAGTGCAGCAGCAAATTATGCTCTGACTTGTTTCTCATACAACTTAAAATCCACACATCTGATTATTAAATCCATTCATCCAATATAAAGATATGTTTTTAGAAAGCCAATGTCTAAAAACATGGTACATAAAAGTGGCAAGAAACTTTTAAAAACTGGAAAAAAAGAGGTTGATGGATTCCAGTTTTTGAAGATGTGCTTCCACGTGTCTTGAATCTGTATTTTAATTAATTGAATCCGTCAGACTACACTAAAGGGGCTTTACAATGCTTGCATTGCAAGATGGCGGCACAGTGCTCTGTAAACAAATGCTCATTTTTGCATATGTTTATAGTTTTTTTGTTTTTGTTTAGCATAGTTCACAGCATAAGGACTACACACGGCCAGGCAGTACTCCTAAACATCGGAAGGAGTTGTGAAAAACTTTCTTTTAACCACTTCAGCTAGTCAGACCACCTCTGACCGGAAGGAGCCACAGACTGTACTGTTAGAGAAAGCAGAAGCGAGGACGACAGGCCAGCGTACGGGCTAAGCTACGCGGTGCTCCCTGCAGACCCTCTCTTCCCATTGTCTTCCTCGCCAGTGTTCGATCCTTGACCAATAAAATGGATGAACACAACACACACAACACACAAAAGTCCCTGAGGGACTGCTGTGCACTGATGAAATATGGCTCAAGGCACAAATTTTAGATAAGGCTGTGGAGCTAATTAGCCTGATGCTATACTGAGTGGACTGAACACAAAACTCAGGTAAGAAGAGGCGCGGTGGGCTCTGTGTTATATCAGTAACGACTGGTTTACCAACCACACTGCACTAGAGAGCTACTGTTCACCGGACTTGGAGTATCTTCTGCTGAAATGTAGGACGTTCTATCTGCGGCAAGAATTTTCTGTTTTCATCATAGCTGTTTACATCCCATGGCAAGCTAATGCTAAGCTACTGTTAGCACAGCCTCACTCAGCCATCGGCAAGCAGCAGGACGTTCACCTGGATGGCGCCTTCATAGTAGCAGGGGATTTTAACCAAGTCAACCTATGAACTGTGTTAACCGTGTACAAATTTTACCAGCATGTGCAGTGTTCAACCAGAGGCTCCAACAGCCTGGACCAGATGTACACCAACGTGAAGGACTCATACAGAGCATTCCCAAACACAATCTTGGACTATCTGATCACCTTTCACTGGTTCTAGCACCAGCATACAGGCCCCTCATCTGTAAGTCAAGACTCGCCACACAGACAATAAAAATCTGGCCAGTGGAGGCTACAGGACAACTTCAGGACTGTTTTGAGCAAACACACTGGGGACTGTTTGCAGATACAGATATGGCACAGAGCTGGACCTGGAAGAATACACAGCCCCTGTACTGTTCTACATCAACAGCTGCGTAGAAAATGTTACAGTGACTATGGAAACAAGGATATATGCAAACCAGAAACAGTGGATGAACAATGAGGTCAAAAACTTACTAAAAAGACACAATAATGCCTTCAAATCTGGTGAAAAAACAGCATACAGTGTTACCAGACACAATCTGAAGGGAGGCATAAAAAGGCTAAAAACGCCTACAGACAATGGGTAGAAGTCCATTTCAACAGCACCAACACCGGGAGCATGTGGCAAGGCAACAGAGCTCTCACTAATCACAAAGGCACCCCTGTACCCCCCACTCTGATGTCAAAAGTAACCAATGAGCTCAACCACTTCTTTGCTTGATTTGATGACAAAGGCAGAGGTTCAGGGACCACAAACCACTCACAGAGGAAAAACAGCCTCTGACAATGAGCACACATGATGTACATTGCACACTGAGCAGAATCAATTCATGGAAAGCTACAAAGCCGGACGGTGTCCCAGGTTGGGATCTCAGAGACTGTGCAGGACAACTGGCCTGAGTTTTCACAGACATTTCCAACCTGTCTCTGTCTCTGGCAGTAGTCCCAAAATGCCTGAAATCTGCCATCATCGTGTCAGTGCCAAAGAAGCCAAATATCACCTCCCTGGATGACTAGCGGCCAGTGGCCCTCACTCCAACAGTGATGAAGTGTTTTTAAAGGCTGGTCCTCTCACACATTAAAGACTACATCCCAGCCACACTAGACCCACACCAGTTTGCCTACAGAGCAAATACATAGATCCACAGAAGATCCCATCTCCCTCACTCTTGACACTGCTCTGACTCACCTGGAGAGACAGAGCACATACATGAGGAGGATGTTATTTTTGGACTATAGCTCTGCCAACACAGTCATCCCCAGCAAACTCACCACCAAACTCCACCAGCTCGGCCTCTCTAACTGGATCCAGGACTTCCTCACAGAGTGCCCTCAGGCAGTGAGACTGTGCTCCCACACAATCACTTCCATTACCCTGAGCACAGGCATACCACAGGGGTGTTTGCTCAGTCCCATCCTGCAATCCCTGTTCACCCTCGACTGTGTCCCTGCATTTGACACCAACACTATATTTTATTTGCAGATGAGATGCCTTTGTTTGGCCCGATCGCCAACAGTGACGAATCAGCCTACAGAGCAGAGATACAGAACCTGGTGGACTGGTGCTCAGCGACAGCCTCTCTCTGAACGCTGGAAATACCAAGGAGCTTGTCATCAACTTCAGGAGATCCCAGGTTGAGGACTTCACCCCAGTCTTCTTCAGCGGTGAGAGAGTAGAGACAGTGTCCAGCATCAGGTTCCTGGTAGCACACATGTCCGAGGACCTCACCTGGACAACGAACACCACCGCACTGGTGAAAAAGACACAACAGCGGTTGTTTTTCCTGAGGACACTAAAGAAGGTCGGACTACCACAAGAGATGTTGGTAACCTTCTACCGCTGCTGCATAGAGAGTATTTTAATGTAATGCATATCAACATGATATTGCAATTGCTCTGCAGCAAATAGAAAGACACTTCAGCACCTCGTGCCCAGTGCACAAAGGATAATCGGGACACAACTCTCAACACTGGAGGAGATCTACACCACCAGGTGCCCCAGGAAAGCGACCAGTATCCACAGATCCATACCATCGCCTGTTTGAACTAATGCGATCAGGAAGACGTTATAAAGCCCTCCACAGCCACACAACCAGACTAAGGAACCGTTTGTACCTTAGAGTGGTGGCTGCTCTAAATCAGGCCAAGAAACTCTGAGATGCAACCACGCCAACAGTTTACAATGTAACCATGCTGCTATGTAAATAACAGATTTATATTTCTTCTGGATGACAATTTGCACAATACTGTACATAATATCTGTATATATAATAGTTATACTATATCCTCATTGAGATATATATTTACATGGTAATCATATTCATATCCACATCTCACAATACTGTATATAATATTTGTATATTCTGTATATGTATCTGTATATTCTCCAAAGTCATGTCAGATCCAAATTTATACTATTATTTATACTATACACCAGAGCCATACTGTGCAATTATTACCTTCAGTTCCTCTCTAATTTCAACGTAGATTATATTCTGTTCTACTGTTTTTATTTTGTTTTATACTGTTTTTATATTGTTTTTATACTGTTTTTTATACACACAAAACTGTCCCTATCTCTCCATTATTTCTTCCACCTGGTAATTCCCCTTTATCTAGATATTTTAGTAATAGATAATTTCCATCTAAACCTTCTCTGTAAGCCCATGCATTAAAACACTTATTTTTTTCAAAATTTATCATCATGATTCAATATAAACATGAAACCTAATGTATGACCTAATGCTGGTGGGCAACCTGTCAACCCTTGTGTATATAAGCCAAGAGTAGCATAGCTGCATACATTGCTCTTGTGTCATGTCTCCCCTTTGTAGGTAAAAGAATCCCTTCTATTTACTGGCAATTTTAAGGTTTCTGAAGTACCCTAGTTATGACCTCTGTTAGCTTTACTAGTGGTAAGTTTTAGAGGATGCACAGCCACCACAGAAAATCTGTCAGGGTCTGGGTTTTGTTGTAGTTTTTTGTTTTGGGTTTTCTTGTTTGTTGTTTTTTCCTGTGTCCTCCTTACACTCCCCCCTCCCTCTTGTGGGGTTTTTCAGCGTGTGTGGTAGGAGGCGTGGCTGGCCAACTTTCCACCTTCCCTGGTCTACAGTGGAGGCACACCTGGTTCTCATTGTCAGTAATCAACCACTCCATAAAACCCTGGTCATCACTCCACCACTTCGCCAGATAATTCCGATCTGTTCACGTGTGGCTCGTTGTGCGTTTTTGTCGCCAGTGTGTACGCTGCCACACATTTGCTCTTCGACAGCCTCCTCGTGGTCAGACGACTCTCATCTCCTCCGCCGAGTGTTTGGAGAGCTGGACCCTTTTTGTATACGCCCAATTCTGCTGAACTTCCAAAGTTCATTGAAAGCTCTGAAACTGTTCGCCTGTGTCAGGCTCCGCTAATGTTGGTCTGCATTTACTGCACACGACAGAATCCACCTCACAAAAAGGTTCATCAATTCTCTGCCCTTGATAGTTTACACAAAACCAAGCAGTGCAGGAATAAGACACTTCAGTATGGCTGTTTACACAGCAAACCAGCATTACAGAGCCAAAAAAGGTGTGACTGGCGTGAGGTGTAACTCAACAGAATCAGCCTTTAGTGTATTAGTCATGTGACAGGAATTGACCTCACCAAAACAAAGAAAACAGCAATGGCAAGTGGGGCTGGAGCATCCATATTATCAAGATCAGGTGCAGACTGGACTGAAAATAACAGACACTGACACAAGGAAAAGTCGATAATGTTCAATCTGATCAAGGATGGTATACGAGTACACAATCAGCACAAGCAAGGTTTCCAAATCCAAGAAGCACATTGAAACTGACCCCTGTGGAAAAGGCGCACTGCCTTGAAAAGGCAGTGTAAAAGATGCTTAAGTTTTGGATATTAACTTTTCACATTTGGGTTGACAATGAGCAAGTTGCAAACCTGGAATGTTTAATCTTTCCTGGTCCCTTTGAAGTGCTTTGCATGGTAAATTACATATTTAGAGACCAAACAATTTAAAAACTTTATAGATTGTTTCTGGGAATGTGTGTTGTAAATTGTAAATATGCATGTTCATAACGCCATTGATTTTGGAATGGGGTTATCAGAGTTATTATAATAAGGCCCTTTTAGCTGCGTTTTTTTTTGTAAGCATCTGTAAAATATCTGAATATTGCACACATTATTATTGTCGACACACTGAGCGCTATATCATTGCATTGACTGTGCATTATATGTGTGGCATGTTGGCGTTTGTGTGTTGTTAGCGGTTATTTTCTCTATTGACAAATCAGTGTTAGTGTTGTTGTTATTATTGTACAGGGCAAACTGAGGGGCAGCTCGATGGGGAGTGAACTGGTTGTTATGCTTGTTCATCATCATAATGCCCCACCCTCCATGCCGCATTGGTACCTTTTACACAGACACCGAAAAGGAATATGCAAACAAAAGGCAGTTAAAGGGGCTACGGTCATCACTGGGGATTTAGACCATGTTACACTGGACAGATCTCTAATTAATTTACTAATCTCTCCTAATCAATATGTCTATTGCCCCACTAAGGACAGTAACTACACTAAAGCATCTGTATGCAAATACCAGGGACACTTATTGTACCTCTGCCATCCTCCACATGGCAGATCTGATCATAACCTTGTCCAGGTGACTCCAAAGTATTGGATTAGATTACATTAGATTACATTAGATTCAGCTTTATTTTCATTACTCATAGTACAAGTACAATCTGAAAGAGAACCTAAGGGAGTGTAAAGACTCCTACAAGAGGAAGCTGGAGGACAAGTTTCAGCAGAACATCGTCAGCGATGTGTAGAAAGGGATGATGGAGATTACCAGGTGTGGAGGAAGGGACAGACAGACGTCAGGCAGCCTGGAAAGAGCTTCAGAAGGTTGAGAAGCCAGTTGTAGGACAGCAGATGTAGCTTGTGCAAAATTAATGAGACACAACAGTTTGTTATCGGACACTGATATCAGTTTAATGACACCTCTATTTGATACAGTTATTGGCTGAAAACGATCTCACAATATCCAATGCCGATATCAAGCTCATATATCATTGAATCCCTTGTTAAAATAATTTCATTTTAGGGCAACATCAAAATTAATTGATTTTTATCGATACAATATTTTTTGTGAAAACTACAGTATCAAACTTCTTTTAAACCAATATTCTTTTAGGTAAAGTACCAGTTTTGTCAGAACCTCTTTTAAGGTGGAAAATCTTTCAAGGTAGTTTACATTATTCTTTTGGTCCATGGATGATACACATTTAAAATTTTTAAGGCAGAATATTACCTGAAGCAAACTGCTTTAGTAAATATTATACAGTATACTGTATATAATCTGGACCATGTTATGTATTCAGCATTAGTTACCATGGTGATCTATTTTTAAACTTAAAGAAAGGCACTTTTGTGAATCATGTTTGTGACAGTAAAAACTCTGACTTTACACTCAACAGGCCTTGCTAACCCATTATTCTTACATTGTAGTACATACCTTTGGTTTTGTAAGCAGCTGGAAATTCCCCCACATCCTGTTGATCGCAAAAAGGTGGTCACAAAATGTCCCAACAGTTACTAAAATGACCCAGGTTGTTGAGTGTGGTGGTTTGGAATAATGGCCTCTTGCTTGTCCTGGGGTCATGCCAACAACAATTAATCCACCCTTTGATAAGCTAGTCTATATACATTTGCAACTATTCAATGTGAATGAAATGTCCAAAACTAACACACTCTGTGGTTGCAGAAATGTACTGTTTCAACATTTGATTCTGATGGCTGGGTTGGATAGGGGGACACAGCAAGCATCAATATAAATCTTTCATAAATATCATTTTTCTCTATGTAATTCTCTTTATCTTTAGTTGTTTAAATTTGTAGGGTTTAGGTAATTCCTTATTCGGATGATACCGGCAGCATGGGATAAAATTATTTTATCTTTTCTGGTGGGAATCTGTGGCTTTCTCATAGCCTTCTGCTGGGTGCTCTTTCACTTTGATCACATTTCACAAATAGTGAGGGCAGTTACTCTGGGGAGAAACTCTTCTAATACAATATCTGTTTACAGCAGGTTTATTCTTATGTTTAGCAAATTAAAGATTAAAAGATAGATAAATTCTAGTGATTAAAAAGTTACAAGTGGGGTTGTGTTACAGACCTGTTACAGTAAGTAATTTAAAGGTTTGGTATACATGGTAACCAGGGTACCTGATTCAGAATAAAGTCATAAGAGATTAATATTTCCTACGTCAGTGTTCCAATTTTCCTTTTAATCAATATAGGATTTATTATGTTATTATGTTTGTACAATATGAATCAATTCCTCAGACTCTTCAGTTGTTTAGGAGAATGCTACTGCACTGTTTAACTGTAAAGATCCAGAAATGTTTTGTGGACTAGAAAACTTCAGATCATCCATCAGCAATCCATCAATTTGAGGGAACTGTTCCTTTAAAAATACTTTAAAATGCATTTTTCAGCTAAATGAAGAGTTTAACAAGTTTATTAAGCTTTGGGAGGATATTTTCGTAACTCAAAGGAATACTTTATCTTTCACTTTTCATATGCTAAACATGGCTGACCACAAACCAATCATGTGATCATTGATCTTTCAGACTCACCAAATTTGATGATGTGTTTTTAAAGCCAACGCAATAGTAGTAGCTATTTAATGCTTAAAGGGTGCATGTATTTTCCACAGATAACCCCTTGTTCTACTCTTGACATCTCAGTCACACATGGTCTCTTGATAAAACCAACAGACATTCTTTGATATTATATTCCTATAAATCCACTTACTGTATTAAGACCTGTTTGGCGTAATGTAATTCAATACCGTTTTAGTACTTTTTTTACTGTGTCATTTACAACAAGCCTACTCTACATGCAGCTGAACTGCTGGTATGAAAATTGGATTGTGCATGAAAATATCCAAAACATATGTTGTGGTTTTTCAAAGATTCTACTGACAGAGTCAATAGAGCAGGCAGAGGAGTGAAAAATAAAATGGTTAGATTAGAATACTGTAGAAGCAGTTAAGGCAAACAACAAACAAATAAGAATTAAATCTGAATTAACTACAGTTTTTCTTCATCACTTTGAGGCTGTTGTCTTCTCTGATCACATTTTCAAAACAATTCATCTACAGGCTCAAACAGAAATACTTATGGTCAGATTAGTACAGTATATTCTTTCAATTAATCATTACACAATGAACAACAAAAAACAAATTTTAGAGTTTTATACCAAGACAACAATGTACTTTTTCAAAGCACTGCAGTGTTTTATGTGCATCTTGGTTTTGGTGTTGTAGAGACTAATTTAACACAGTCTCACAATTCATGCGGGGGATGAATGGGAGGTTCAAAAATAAAATGCACTGAGAAAACACTGAATATGGCATTGGATGGAAATTTTTTACTTTTACACCCTACAGTTCATTGACTTTCAAAGGGGTCTCACTTAGTCGGGTATTAATTATGCCTCGCATTGTATTTTTGTTGGTGTTGTTGTTGTTGTTGTTTGGGAAATGAGTATCAGCATGTGATCGTGTAGTTACACCCTGCTGTTAAACCTCCATTGACACCATTTTTATGTTCACTAACAACCACAACAACTTTCTATCTTTGCTGTACCGTGACAGCAACAACACATAAGCACTGAACTGTCATACATATAGACCAAAAACCATCAACAACACACAAATGCTAATAGTATCTGTCAGGGTCCGGTAGTGTTAAGTATCTGTCTGTTAGGGTCATTCCATGGTTCCTGTTTTATTTTGAAGTTTTGTTTGTATCTTAATACTTATGTCCTGTAAAGTCTTCTCCCTCAGGTGTGTGTGATTACTTCTCCTCCCTAATGTGTTTCACCTGTGTTTAATTGGCTACCCTTTCCTTGTGTATTTAAACCCTGTGTCCCTTTCCTCATGTATATTGATCAATATCGATCATGTTTAATCCTGTTTGTTTCTCGATTACTGAGTTTGCCTGTTCCCTAAACTGTACCTATGTTTGTTAGTTTGATCTCCTGATGTCGACCCATTTTTTGATTAAAACAGATTTGATTGAGAACCTCCCTTTGTGTCTCTGCATTCTGAATCCTCCAGAGTCTGTACCCGATAGTATCAACTACAGAGACTGGAGCATTCAAATGCAGAGACAGACAGGGGAGTTTACTTAATCAAAGCCCTTTAATCAATAAAGGGTTGATAACCAGGACATCAGACTAATCAATAAAAGAACAAATCCAAAACTCAGAGACCGATAGATTTAGAGGATCATACACAAGGAAATTCAGAAAAAGTTAATCGCTGGAACGTTCACAGGGAAACTGACAAGATGATCTGGCACAGGAGGAAAGGCACACATTAAGGAGGGGAAGCAAACACACAGGACGGAAGAAAACTTGATAGGACATGGGGATTAAGACACTAACCAAATTTCAAAATAAAAACAGGAAAAAACAGAAAACACAAACAGACACTACTGGACCCTGACAAATAGTCCACAGTAATGCAAATAAAATGTACTGGTAGTGCGCTTATTGTGTCAAAAGTATTAATGTTTTACCAATCCTACCATTTAATATATATAAAAGGGCCTGAATGCACAAGAAGGTTAAAAACATGACTAATTTATAGCCCACAGATGTTGTAACGATGTGAAGTCATGTCTCGAGTCATAGCAGTTATACATTTTTTTCTCAATAAAAACATTCACATGACTTGCTGATTTTAGAACTGAAGACTGCTGCTAAAGCTGTAACAAATGATATAATTGGTGTCTTAGACATAACACTGCACTGTGCTGCCTTATTTGTAAATCATACAGGGGAATTTGATTAAGTGGACTACAAACTAAGCAGATGTCCTGTGATTTAGAAATATGTGTCTTTGGCCCATATTTTGTTCTCTATCTTAATAAATCGCATGAATGTGTTGAAAGGACTTTTATGCAAAAAACAAAACAAAACACATTTATGCTTACAACATTGTCACTATACATACTTCTCCAAGAACTCTCTCAAACACTCATGCATAACATTTGACAAGTGATTTAAGTAATTCGTTGACAACAGCAAATGATATGACCCTGCTGAAAACATCACAATGGTGGTGATGGGGCGGAGGAGTCATTCAATAAGCACAGCTGCAACAACTACCAATGTAGGTTTTCAACTGGGCCATTGATGACATATAGAAAAATGAGACATGCTGATGTTATTCACTGATATTTCCACTGAAAGATCCCAATGATTACAGTAGAAAATTATGAGTGAGCAAGCAAGAGATGAGTGAATGACAAGATGGTATGAGAATTGAACTTCAGGCTTAAACATGCAAATGTCTTTCCTGACTAAACACGAGTTATAATGTCTTTAAACTGATTTTCTCTTTGTTGTAAAGCACTTAGAGCTGCATGTTATGTATGAAAGGTACTATACAAATAAAGTTACCAATATTATCATTATTACTCTGCTTCTTCAGAGTACTGCACTGTCAGTATTTCCCCTCGAAATTTTTTTGAGAGCCCGATGACAAGAGCTGATAAAGACAATGCACGCATACTGAATTCGTTTCTCATTTCTTCACCCACATCTCTCCCTCTCTGGCGGCGCTCCGGGCCTGTACAATGGTAAGGGAAGCCCTGACTATAAAATCACATGATTCTCAATCGGTCATTTAAATACTCAACGCTTACAGCTGCTGGGGAAGAACATAGACATTCTGTACAATGTAGAACATCGTCAAAAGTGGACAGCGACGGTATATTGATTCCCTAATTAACAAGGCTGCATTGAAGACACATTTAAAAACTAGAAAAAAAACCCAAACAGATGTTTCCATTTATCATCACTGATTGCTCCATACACTTGAAATTGATGTTCAAAGATTTCAGTTTTTAATGTTGATAAAATTCTTAAATTGACACTTTATTTACTACCTTTTGTAAGTATTTTTTGAAGAATTTATTTTGGCAAAATTTGCAGCTCAAACATTTTTAAACACTGTGGGCTCAATTTGCATGAGCAAAATTAGGTGCACAATTAGTTTAAAAGAATTTTTTAGAATGGTAAATGTCCAGTATGTATATAGCGCTTTTCTGGTCATTTTGACCACCCAAAGCACTTTGACACTACAGGTACATTTTTACAAAATGGTGATGAATGGGACTATGAAAGTGACTACCTCAGAGGTACCACCTTTTCATCACCATTTTTGGTTGTACAATTGTCAGATTTACAACACTAAGCATCTCCCCCAGGAATGGAGAAAAAAATAGTAACCGATGGACAGAGTGCAGCCCACTGGGCTGCTATATCACCGATCTGTCAAGGCTGGCTGCAAGACAAATGGGATGTGAACATGAGTCCTGGCATGTTCATCCAATATTGATTCTTTTGATCTAATCCAACATTTCTCCAGGTTCCACTAAAATAAAGAAATAAATAGATTAATTAATTAATATAAAGAATCAATAATTAATTAAGTAATTAACTTTACAGAATAGATCCATTTATTTTATGTAAAAACAACAAAGAAACAATAAAATAAGGAAATATAGATAAGGAGCATATTAAATTCCTTGTCATTTTTCTTCACTTCATTGGAATTTGTTTTTAATGAAATTTTTTTTTTTAAAGTAATAAAAATAAAATCCAAACTTTATTATCCATCTTTTTCTGTTTTATTCTGCATCTATACAATTACAAAGTCATTTACCAAGAATTTACTCACAATAACTTAAGAGCCCACTCACGTGCTAATTAGTGCTCATAATGAAATTTGTTGAAAACTTTTTTGGATTTACAATTTACAAAATTATGAAGACTTTGAAAATTATGAGCAACTCCTCATTTTAGGATGGGAAACATAAATTTGAACTATTTAAACACTATTAACACTTTCAATATTATGTTAAGCTCACAACTGTGATTAAGTTATTAAGGAACTGATAAATGACTGATGAATAGTTAATATACTACTAATATGCATATTAATGAGCAACATGTAAGGGGTTTAAAATCGTCATCCTTTTTTATTGTAATAATTGCTGTAAAAAAAGTTATATAAGAGTCAATATACACATGATTTCCTATGCTGTCTGGACACTTTAATAAAAGGGCTTCAAATTATGTGTGTCTGAATGTAAAAATCACATACTCTTGACTTCTTTCATTATGATAAACATACAAATACATGAAAAAACAGTTATAAAGCAATTAATAAGGAAATGAGAGTTTGTTAAATTTCTCTAGTTTTACAAACCACTGTGGCCTCTGGTAGGCTGGCTCCTGAGACTCCCTTGTAAATCTCTTCTGAGCCTCCGACAGGAAATGTTTAAACAGTCTTTAAGTTAATACCCTTTTATCAAGGTATTGCCAACAAAAAAGACAATTTGCTGATAGCTAAGTGTGTTTATTCTTGTAAATTTGCCTGTAAATTAGCTGTTCATTTTGCCTTTTCACAGTCCTTCAATTTTATGTTTTCCTGCCTTGGTTAATGGGTTTGATTTTCACTGTGTATCTGTTTTAATTTTTAAGCACCTTTTAGGAGAGACTGAAGGACAGAGGTCTACAAAATTAAAACTGGGCATCAAGGTTGTGTAGTACTTACAGTAACACAGTTCTAAACCCTGGTTAAGATTTAAATCAGATTAAGTATTAACCAGGTATATATGTTCTAACACTGAAGGCAGGACAATTGAGTGCACCAATGTCATGGCCTCTGGCAGAGCAAAGTGAAGAGCATTTGAAAGTATTTGAAACAGAACAAGCTCTTCCTCAGAATGGACCCAGTCCTCATCACAACAACTCATGACCTAGGGGTCCCCAGGCAACAAAGATGACCCTAGACAGACAGCGACGTCCCATGTCAAACTATATTTTAACACTACATTTTTTTAAACTTAAGGAGTACATCTCATACTTATTTTTCATTTCCTAAGGTTTTATGTCAACTACCACTTAATATTTTTGTTAAAAGACGAATCACATGCTTTTCTTTGACATATTCCAATACACGCTTTTCAAAAACAAAAAGCACTTTTGTTTGAATCCTGAAAATACTGTTCACATTAAACACATACTTTTTTGCCCCTTGGCCTTAAGTACACTTGGATGGGCTTAAAACAGCAGGCATTTGCAGCTGTGTGCACACTAGTAAAACTCAAATTCCAAGAGTTGGGACATGTAAAATGTCAAAAACAACATCATGCAAGGATTTATAACCTAAATGTAATACAGTAAAAAGAAAAGATATTTAACATTTAACCTTATCATCTTTATTCATTCATTCATTTTCTACCGCTTATCCCGTTAGGGGTCGCGGGGGGGGGGCTGGAGCCTATTTCAGCATCTTGGGGCGAAGGCGGGGTACACCCTGGATGAGTCGCCAGTTCATCGCAGGGCTGACATATAGAGATAAACAACCATCCACACTCACATTCACACCTACGGGTAATTTAGAGTGACCAATTAACCTACCCCCAGATTTGCATGTTTTTGGAATGTGGGAGGAAGCCGGAGTACCCGGAGAGAACCCACGCAGACACAGGGAGAACATGCAAACTCCACACAGAAACGTCCTGACCCAGAATCGAACCCAGGACCTTCTTGCTGTGAGGCGACAGTGCTAACCACTGCACCACTGTGCCGCCCTTTATATTCTTTATAAATATATGCTCATTCTGACTTGGATTGCCTGCAACCTATGTCATGTCTTTGACATAACTAAGAACATTTTTGGAGAGACAGGACTAATTGCCTTTATACATACGTATATATATCCCACATTGTCATGCCTGCATGTATGGCAGGGCCTGAGAAGTCAGCTGAATGGTCAGAACACGATCCGAGCCATTAACACCTATGCCCTGCCCATCATCAGATACCCAACTGGTATAATAACCTGGCCAAAAGAGGAGATAGAAGCCACAGATATAAAGACAAGGAAGCTCCTCATAACACATGGAGGGTTTCATCTGAAGTCCAGCACCCTGAGGCTGTACACAAAGCGGAAAGAGGGAGGCCCAGGATTAGTGACAACAGAGCCACTACCCAAGATGAAACAACTAAGATCCAGGAATACATCAGGAAGATGGCCCCCAATGATGAACTGCTAAGTGAATGCCTCAGGCAGCAGAAACCCAGTGAGGAGAAGGAAGAAGAAGAGAGACCATAATGGAGGGACAAGCCCCTGCACGGGATGTACCACCGACAGATAGAGGAAGTGGCTAATATCGAGAAGACATACCAGTGGCTGGAGAAGGCTGGTCTCAAGGACAGCAGAGAGGCACTGATCATGGCAGCACGAGAACAGGCCTTGAACACAGGATCAATTGAGGCTACCACACCAGACAGGACCCAAGGTGCAGACTGTACAAAGATGCCCCTGAGACATTGCAGCACATATCAGCAATTTGCAAGATGCAGGCAGGTAAGGCATACTTAGAGCGTCACAACCAAGTGGCCGGCATAGTATACAGAAACATCTGTGCCAAATATGGGCTGGAGGTTCCAGGATCAAAGTGGGCAACATCTCCTAAGGTGATTGAGAACGACCGAGCTAAGATCCTGTGGGACTTACAGATCCAGACCAATAAGATGGTGGTGGCTAATCAACCGGATATCGTGGTGATCGACAAGCAGGATAAGAAGTTGGTAATGGTAGGTGTCGCAGTCCCAAAGTGATAGCAACATCAGGAAGAAGGAACATGAAAAGCTCGAGAAATACCAAGGGCTGAAAGAGGAGCTGGAAAGGATATGGGAAGTAAAAGACATTAGTGGTACCAGTGGTTATAGGAGCACTCGGGGCTGTAACCCACAAGCTGGGAGAGTGGCTCCAACAAATCCATGGAATAACACCTGAGACCTCAGTCCAGAAGAGCACAATCCTATGAAACAGCTAGGATCCTACGCAGGACCCTCAGGCTCCCAGGCCTCTGGTAGAGGACCCAAGCTTGAAGGAGACACAAGACCGCCCACAGAGAGGGCGAGTGGGGGCATTTTTATATTTTTTCAGTATATATTGTATGTGTGTGTGTGTGTCTCTGTGTCACCGTTACCACCTTATTGGATGCGGCATTCTGAAAGATGCCCAATTCACAACCATTCATGTCCTGGTTTGGGCTGTTCATGCCTCTGTACAATAGAGACCAGATTCCAAACAATTACCATGTCATTCTTGTTGCTGTATCTCTACTTTTTATGATTTTGACAGTGCAGAATGTCCACTTTCTTCCCTAGTAGCTGTTAGCGATGACTATTTATTGCACTGTATTGATCAGAAACAGAGAAATGATGCTGGGAGTTAAGAAAGATAGCTTTGGATAGCCTAAATGTCAGGTTTTATCAAGATTGACAATAAGCTCCATGATTTCCCTGAACTGAGTAAGAGATATGCGCACAGGTTAGTATCGGATAAGTGTTCACCTATTGATTATCCTGATTTCAATGCAAAACAGCAAGAAAAAGCTTTCATTAGGGTAATGTTCCATTTGGAAATGTAGAATAGCTGCTATCAATACTTAGTGGGACATAAACAGGAAAATCGAGGTTTGTAAATAACCCAACATCATGGGAGTGCATTATTAACATGAGTCTAACATGACACTGATGAGTTTGTGAATATAAGATTTTATTTTGGGTCCTCAATATGTCTAATTACACTGCTTTGGCTTTAACTTGTTGGATAGTTTATGAGAAAAACAGTTTCAGCTTCATGCTCCTGAAAAAAAGTTTTCCCATGATACATTGAGCCTCTATTTTTCTAACTCATTCTCTTCCCACTTTTTCTACTCTCTACTCTGTCATGTCCCAGTATTTGTGTTACTAACTGAATTTCTCCCTGGAGTCCCTCTGCCTTATCATCTCTCTCAGCTACCTAGTGACGTGGACGTGTTGGTTCTGCTAGCGACCAGCTATTGGGTGGAGATGTGACCTTGTGTCTGAGATCATGATCAACTTCAACTATCCTACCCAGAAAAAGACAGTGGCCTGGAATCCTGACCTGGATGACCATCTGATTCCTGGTCTATGCTCTTTAATAACATGCTTCTGGACTCAGTTCCCATGTTTTGGCATCCACGGACTCCTGATATCTCTAATATTTCAATATACATCGGCAGAACTCATTAAACTATTCATTGTTTGATGACTGTCATATTGTTGTGTTCTGTGCTTGTGACATCGTCTACCTGTCCTAGCGAGAAGGACCCCTCTTAACATCCCCCTGTTAATGAGCAACATGTTAATGGTTTAATGGTTAATCTTTTTTGATTTGGAGATATAGTGGTTTTTCATTGGACAGCAACAATATACAGTACATGGCTATATTTGGGTTAGTTGTCATAATCAAGTAATCTTGAGTTTGGAATCACTCTATTGTGTTTTAAGCTTTAATTATACCTGTAATTTTCATCACGTATTTTTAAAAGGAAATAGAATCCCTTCGTCAAATCCGTCAAAATTTCTCTCAATGTCTCCTTCATATGATACGATCGAATAAAATATGGACAAATGACTTTCATAATATATTGGGCATATTTACCCCTCCTGGAACCGCCACCTTACCGTGGTGGAGGGGTTTGGGTGCCCTAATGATCCTAGGAGCTATGTTGTCGGGGGCTGTTTGCCCCTGGTAGGGTCACCCAAGGCAAATTGGTCTTAGGTGAGGGGCCAGACAAAGTGCGGTTCAAAGACTTCTATGATGGTGAATAATAACAAGGACTTGTGTACCCTGCCCGGAGGGATACCGGGACCCCGCCCTGGAGCCAGGCCTGGGGAAGGGGTCCGTAGGCGAGCGCCTGGTGGCCGGGCCTTTTTCCATGGGGTCCGGTCGGGCTCAGCCCGAAAAGGAAACATGGGTCCGTCCTCATGTGGGCCCACCACCCACAGGAGGAACCATAGAGGTCCGGTGCTATGTGGATCGGGTGGCAGTCAAAGGCAGGGGCCTTGGCGGTCCGATCCCCGGTTGCTGAAGCTGGCTATCGGAACATGGAATGTTACCTCTCTGATGGGGAAGGAACCTGAGCTTGTGCGTGAGGTTGAGAGATACTGGCTAGATATAGTCGGCCTAACCTCAACGCACAGTTCGGGTTCTGGAACCAGTCTTCTTGAGAGGGGTTGGACTCTGTTCTATGCTGGAGTTGTCCCAGGTGAGAGGCGGAGAGCAGGCGGGGGCTTATTAATAGCTCCCCGGCTCTCAGCCAATGTGTTGGAGTTTACCCCCGTGGACGAAAGGGTTGCTTCCCTGCGCCTTCGGGTTGGGGAACGGGACCTGACTGTGGTTTGTGCCTATGCGCCAAATAGCAGTTCAGAGTACCCACCCTTTTTGGAGTCCTTGGAAAAGGTACTGGAGAGTGCCCCTACTGGGGACTCCATCGTCCTACTGGGAGACTTCAACGCTCATGTGGGCAATGACAGCGAGACCTGGAGGGGTGTGATTGGGAGGAACGGACTGCCCGATCTGAACCCGAGTGGTGTTCAGTTATTGGATTTCTGTGCTAGTCACAGTTTGTCCATAACTAACACCATGTTCAGCCATAAGAGTGTCCATAAGTGCACTTGGCACCAGGACACCCTAGGTCGACAGTCAATGATTGACTTTGTAGTCGTATCATCTGATCTGCGACCGTATGTGCTGGACACTCGGGTAAAGAGAGGAGCAGAGCTGTCAACTGATCACCACCTGGTGGTGAGTTGGATCAGGTGGCGGGGGAAGAAGCCGGACAGACCAGGTAGGCCCAAGCGAATAGTGAGGGTCTGCTGGGAACGTCTGGCTGAGGACCCTGTGAAAATGGTCTTCAACTCCCACCTCCGGAGGAGCTTCAACCACATCCCGGAGGTAGTGGGGAGCATGGAGTCTGAGTGGGCCATGTTCCGCGCTGCCATTGTCGAGGCGGCTGCTCGAAGCTGTGGTAGCAAGGTCGCTGGTGCTAGTCGTGGCGGTAATCCCAGGACCCGCTGGTGGACACCAGAGGTGAAAGGGGCCGTCAAGCTGAAGAAGGAGACTTACAGGTCATGGTTGGCCTGTGGGACTCCCGAGGCAGCAGACAGCTACCGGCAGGCCAAGCGATCTGCGGCTCGGGTGGTCACTGAGGCAAAAACCCGGGTGTGGGAGGAGTTTGGTGAGGCCATGGAACAAGACTTCCAGTCGGCGCCGAAGAAATTCTGGCAAACTGTTCGGCGACTCAGGAGGGGAAAGCGGAACCCCGTCCACACGGTCTTCGGTGTGGGAGGGGAGTTGCTGACCTCAACTGAGTCTATAGTTCGGCGGTGGAAGGAATACTTCGAAGATCTCCTCAATCCCACCAACACGCATTCTGAAGAAGAGGCAGAGCCGGAGGACTTTGGGCTGGGCCCTCCCATCACTGGGGT